>JAAMPC010000496.1:0-25099 GCA_016771965.1 Brassica carinata | reverse complement strand
TGTGAAGCGAGAGAAGTGTACTTTTGCCACCGAGGAAGTTCAGTTCCTTGGCATGTTATCGGCCATGGAAAGCTGAAGATGGATGAACCGAAGGTCAAAGCAATTATGGAGTGGGAGGCCCGACCAAGGTACGGAGTTGCGATCTTTCCTTGGTCTGGTCAACTACTATCGTCCGGTTCATCGAGGGTATTCAAGAAAGGCGGCACCACTAATGGACCTTCTCAAGAAAGGGAAGACATGGGACTGGTCGAACCGTGCCAAAGCCTTGAGGGACTAAAGACAGCGGTGAGCCAAGAACCTGTCCTTGCCTTACGACTTCAGCCTCCTTTCGAGTTACACACGGATGCCTCGACTTTGCCATTGGGGAGTGCTCATGCAAAATGGGCATCAATTGCTGAGAGCGTAAGCTGAATGAGACTGAGCGGTACACGGTCCAAAGAAAGAGATGACCGCGATAGTCCATTGCTTGCGAGTTTGAGACACTACCTTCAGGCGCATTTCGGTCAAGGCGGACAATGTGGCAACGAAGTTATTTCCAGACCCAGAAGAAGTTGTCTCGAAACAAGCAAGATGGCAAGACTTCCTGGCTGAGTTCGATTATACTTTGGAGTACAAGCCAGGAAAGGTGAATGTGGTGGCCGATGCACTAAGTCGGGAAGCGAGCTGGCAGCGATGAGCCAAGTCAAGAGGACTATCATGGCTCGAATTAGCGAGGGCTGAAGCGTGATCCAGTCGCTAAGGAGCTGGTGAAGCATATTCATAAGCTTAAAAGACGGTGATTCAAAGCCACCAACGCCAGTCCTAAAACATGAGAATGCAACTCCAACGGTCGCAGGATAAAATTATTAAAACGCCACACACGGCCAGAAAATTCAATTCATGAAGGAAGTCAACGTTGAGAAACGGATGCAGAAATCCCAAATGAACTAGCAGGCTGGTCCACTTCTTCATTCACACCTCAGCATTCCCACCATTCTCGGTGTTCTCATCGGCTCGACCTCCATCCGTATCCTCGAAACCTCGATAGTTCCCATAGTCTCCGGACTCTTCTTCTACCGGAGGAACCACTCAAAGATGAGCACACTCGGCCATGAAATCCTTCATTTCAGCGATCTCGAATCGAAGAGAAATCGGGTCTGAGACTTGTAAAGATTTACGACCGTAACCTCGACTCATGAAATCACCAACAAACTCCGAGCTTTTTAAAGCATTGAAACTCAGCCGCGAACGATTCCGCCGTTTGCCACCTCGCTGCACCATCCTTCCTCTCCTTTCCGCTGCATTTATGAGCCCAAAGGCGAAGCTTCAGCTGCTTCAAGCTTCGTGCCTTCACCTTCGACGGAACCGAAAGCTCGCCCACTTCGTGGTCTTGAAGTTAGCAATCCCTGATTTGCGAAACTCGAAGTCCGCTCGCTAAACACTCTTAGTCCTCGATGAAACTCAAGATCAGCAAGCATGCTTATATACGGATTCAAACGAAGTTAAAGAAGTTCGGGCCAAACCTCGACACGTTGGGGAGCCTCAAAAACCCGTTGTTTCTCCTCATCCTCCAACACATCGTAAGAGTAAACTCCGGAGAAGGCCATCAAAGAAGTTGATAGGTGGAAAACCGCTAGCTCCATCTTTTTCGTTGGAACAAAACTAGTTTTTCTCCCAACGGTGAAGGGTCTTCTCCTTCCCCATCATCGATTTTTCTACGGTGACCTTCGAAGGAACTTCACGTAACAGGTTGTTCGGCGTCAGACGACGAAACAGAACCTGACCGATAAAGGTTAACCGCCACCGGATCCGTTCGGGGTGAAGGATTTAAAAACGCCTTTGACGAAGAAGATCTTCGACGAAAATGTTACAGGCACGCGCGGTAGGGTTGTTCCTACATAAAACGCGAAATTTTGTCAAAAATATTACGATTCAAAAGTGAGATAGATAATAGAATTTTCATATTACCTCGTTAAAGTTCCATGCCAGCGGGAAATGATGGAGGCAGCTCTCATTTAATTCGCCATCTATTTGAACAAAGAAGAAACGCCTCGCCACGATTTGGGATCTGGTAGTCCCCTCGAATCACGCCATATCCTTCTTAGGCAGCATATAAAATCGTCACTTCCGCCGGGCCGAAAGTACCCCAAAGACCTTCAAAATCATCGGACCAAGATCAATCCCGAAGTTCGTAGCTAGCAATTAGTACACCAAGCCAACTCTCCAAGGCGGAACGCCGAAAGGGCTGATCGAAGTTCGCGTGAAGTTTAATCGAACAATGGCACCAGGAATTAGAACCACACGGCAGTACGAAGAAAGCTTCGTAACATGTAAAGAAATTCGAGGATTCCTTGACTGTTACCAACGGAATCAAATTTGACTCTTCAGAACCTGGTAAAAATCTCAAGAACCTTGAGATATTTACGAAACCGAGCGCTCGCTAAAAGGAGCACCGGGTCCTCGCAGGCCTTCTTCGAACAGGGATCTCTGGCAAGGTAGGGGCTTAACCTACGGACTCTGTACACGATTCCTTCCTCGACCGCATCTCCGCTTAACAACATGGGTGAGAGTCATCCGAGGATGAATGGGAAGAAGAGCTTTGAGGATCTTGAAGACATTGTTCTTAAAGAGAGAGAAATGATTCTAGGAGAGAGTAAAACCTTGTGATGAAGTAAGAATGAGATTTCTTACCCATATAAAGAAGGTAAAATCACTATTTACCCGATTGCAGACGATTATATCTCAACACCTTCCTCAAGACGGGTTATACCGCAAGCTAGATCCCACAGGCTCTACGGTTCCTAGCTAGCTGGGGCTAACTGTTGGGGTCAAAATCGGTCAATGACGCAAATCACAACGAAAAGTCCTCGAAAGAAAAGCCAAACGACGATCAAATCCAAGAACGGTCGTCGCCGATAAACTCTCACGGAAGGCTCGCCCACTCCCATCTGGCGCCAACAGCGAGGGTCCTCGACGCCCATCAATGCGATCGTCTCACGATCTCGGCAATGACAGCATCCTGGTCCCTTGAAATCCATGTCCGATTGTCCGAGATCTACAATGCGTCTTCCGTAAAACCTTCCCGATTGTTTAAAAGATTCATCTTTAACATATCTAAAACTCGAGCCATATTGCTCTCATCCTCGACGCAGAAAATCTGAAGATCTAAGTCCATCTCAAAATCCCGATACACGCGGAATCTCGTTGGAAACAATTATCTCGAGATCTACGACTAGAGACCCTCCAAAACTCGAAGATTTCCGCAAACAACCGACGAGGGAAAGATCGAACAAACCCACGGACGGCAAGACGCCTGGCACCAGCAGCAGCGACGCTGGCTGACGGCTGGCACTTTGCCAGGCCGCGGCACGCTGGACGCTGGTCTGGCGCCGGCGGCACTCTCGCCTGGCGCCGCGCACGCTGGACGCTGGCTATTCGCGCCGGGCGTACCTCGCTCCGGCCGGGCGACGCTGGACGCTGGTTATCGCCGCGCGACGCTGGACGAAGCCGGGCCTGGCGCATGATGCTCGCTCATACGCGACGCTGACGCTGGCCGGCTCGGGCGCCGGGCATTCGCCTGGCGCCGGCGGCATCTCGCCTGGCCGGGCGCACGCTGGACGCTGGTCGCCTGGCGCGGGCGAACTCCGGGCCATACGCTGCAATTCGGCCCGCCGGCGCATGGACGCTGGTTGGCTCATGATGCGGGACGCTGGAGCTATTCACGCCGCATATTCGGCCACGCTGGCCGGCACTCCGCGCCGGCATCCTGCTCGGCGCTGGCGCATCTGCCACGCTGCCGACCATGCCGGGCGTTGCCACGCTGGCCGCCAAGCGCCGGGCCTCCGCATGGCGCTCGCGGCCTACTCTGCCGTCCGCCTCATTCCGGCCCGGTTCTATCGCGTCCGGTTCGATCCCATCTTAGCTTGTTCGATCAATCCACGCAGTTTGGTATGATCACGGTTATTCTGTAACGCCACTTCCTCGACTAAACAAGGAATTAAGGTTCCTTCGGAAACACCGACCTTCAGACTGTCGTTTCAAAACCGTAAAACGCCAAACGCCTAACGCGCCAAAACGCCCACGCACGATTTTCCTCAAAAGAAGGATAACTATGACGGTTTATCCTTATCCTCACATAAGAGATAAATGTCAAGTTTCCATAAGAGATAAATATCAAGTTTCCAAGATAAATGTCGAGATTTCGAAGATAAATGTCAAGTTTCCGATAAACACAAAGATGGACGAAAATGGAAAAAGCCCAACTCAGCCCGAGAAGATAACCGCCATAGAGGAGTATATAAGGAGAGCTTTGAAAGAAGCAAACCAGATCACAAAAACGCCCAGAGCACTTAGAGCAACTTAGCATTCTTTCTTTTCACTAGCGAGCAGCGACTAACTAGATAGACTTAGCGATCAGACTAGCTTAACTTGCCGACAGCTCTCGTGAGCTAAGGCTCTTACCTGTTGTTCACGCCAAACGGATTCGAAATAAAATCTTTGCTCTATTCTTTTTCTTACGATTTTTATTTTCTTTGTCGAACTGATTGTGTCGCATGCGGCCCGCAGATATCCGGACCTTCGTGGAAGGTTTGTTCACTTGGCTTCCTCCAAATCAACTTAATTTGGACGGTATAATTTCGGTCCCACATGCATCATCTACATACATATTATGATGGTCAAAGAGGTTAGAAACCTTTGTTGTCTCCGTTTCTCTAGATAATAGTAATTTCATAGTGGTTAGTCGACTAATTTAAGCAGTATATGAATTTAAACTAAACTAATTGTTAAAAATTAGAATGATGTACATGTACCTGGAAAGATAGTTTAGAATACATTAATACAAATGTAGAATGTGGTTAAATAATTTAAAACAACACTAAAGAGTATAAGATTATGTATATAGAGCATTTAACGAAAAACTCAATATTTTCGTAGAGGGTTAACCTACAAATTTTGAGAGAAATTCAAAAAATATGACAATATTGTTTTATTGCATAATTGCATCCTCTACATACATATTATGATGGTCAAAGAGGTTAGGAACCTTTGTTGTCTTCGCTTCTCAGATAATAGTGATTTCATAGTGGTTAGTCCACTTATTTAAGCAAAGATATATTTAAACTAAACTAATTGTTAAAAATTAGAATGATGTACATGTAACTTGAAAGATGGTTTAGAATACATTAATACAAATGTATAATGTGATTAAATAATTTAAAACAACACTAAAGAGTATAAGATTATGTATATAGAGCATTTAACAAAAAACTCAATATTTTCGTAGGGGTTAACCTACAAATTTTGAGAGAAATTAAAAAAATATGACAATATTGTTTTATTGCATAATTGCATCCTCTACATACATATTATGATGGTCAAAGAGGTTAGGAACCTTTTTGTCTCCGTTTCTCTAGATAATAGTGATTTCATAGTGGTTACTCTACTAATTTAAGCAATATATGAATTTAAACTAAACTAATTTTTAAAAAATTAGAATGATGTACATGTACCTGGAAAGATAGTTTAGAATACATTAATACAAATGTAGAATATGGTTAAATAATTTTATACAACACTAAAGAGTATAAGATTATGTATATAGAGCATTTAACGAAAAACTCAATATTTTCAGGGTTAACCTACAAATTATGAGAGAAATTCAAAAATATGACAATATTGTTTTATTACATAATTGCATCCTCTACATACATATTATGATGGTCAAAGAGGTTAGAAACCTTTGTTGTCTCCTTTCTTCAGATAATAGTGATTTCAGTGGTTAGTCCACTTATTTAAGCAAAGATATGAATTTAAACTAAACTAATTTTTAAAAATTAGAATGATGTACATGTACCTGGAAAGATAGTTTAGAATACATTAATACAAATGTAGAATATGGTTAAATAATTTTATACAACACTAAAGAGTATAAGATTATGTATATAGAGCATTTAACGAAAAACTCAATATTTTCATAGGGGTTAAACCTACAAATTATGAGAGAAATTCAAAAATATGACAATATTGTTTTATTACATAATTGCATCCTCTACATACATATTATGATGGTCAAAGAGGTTAGAAACCTTTGTTGTCTCCTTTCTTCAGATAATAGTGATTTCAGTGGTTAGTCCACTTATTTAAGCAAAGATATGAATTTAAACTAAACTAATTGTTAAAAATTAAAATGATGTACATGTAACTTGAAAGATGGTTTAGAATACATTAATACAAATGTAGAATGTGATTAAATAGTTTTATACAACACTAAAGAGTATAAGATTATGTATATAGAACATTTAACGAAAAACTCAATATTTTCGTAGGGGTTGTTAACCTACAAATTTTGGGAGAAATTCAAAAAATATGACAATATTGTTTTATTGCATAATTGCATCCTCTACATACATATTATGATTGTCAACGAGGTTAGGAACCTTTGCTGTCTCCGTTCCTCTAGATAATAGTAATTTCATAGTGGTTAGTCTACTAATTTAAGCAGTATATGAATTTAATCTAAACTAATTGTTAAAAATTAGAATGATGTACATGTACCTGGAAAGATAGTTTAGAATACATTAATACAAATGTAGAATATGGTTAAATAATTTTATACAACACTAAAGAGTATAAGATTATGTATATAGAGCATTTAACGAAAAACTCAATATTTTCGTAGGGGTTAAACCTACAAATTATGAGAGAAATTCAAAAAATATGACAATATTGTTTTATTACATAATTGCATCCTCTACATACATATTATGATGGTCAAAGAGGTTAGAAACCTTTGTTGTCTCCGTTTCTCTAGATAATAGTGATTTCATAGTGGTTAGTCCACTTATTTAAGCAGTATATGAATTTAAACTAAACTAATTGTTAAAAATTAAAATGATGTACATGTAACTTGAAAGATGGTTTAGAATACATTAATACAAATGTAGAATGTGATTAAATAGTTTTATACAACACTAAAGAGTATAAGATTATGTATATAGAACATTTAACGAAAAACTCAATATTTTCGTAGGGGTTGTTAACCTACAAATTTTGAGAGAAATTCAAAAAATATGACAATATTGTTTTATTGCATAATTGCATCCTCTACATACATATTATGATTGTCAACGAGGTTAGGAACCTTTGCTGTCTCCGTTCCTCTAGATAATAGTAATTTCATAGTGGTTAGTCAACTAATTTAAGCAGTATATGAATTTAATCTAAACTAATTGTTAAAAATTAGAATGATGTACATGTACCTGGAAAGATAGTTTAGAATACATTATTACAAATGTAGAATGTGATTAAATAATTTAAAACAACACTAAAGAGTATAAGAGTATGTATATAGAGCATTTAACGAAAAACTCAATATTTTCGTAGGGGTTAACCTACAAATTTTGAGAGAAATTCAAAAAATATGACAATATTGTTTTATTGCATAATTCCATCCACTCATATACATATTATGATGGTCAAAGAGGTTAGGAACCTTTGTGTCCGTTTTCTAGATAATAGTGATTTCATAGTGGTTAGTCCACTTATTTAAGCAAGATATATGAATTTAAACTAAACTAATTGTTAAAAATTAGAATGATGTACATGTACCTGAAAAGATAGTTTAGAATACATTAATACAAATTTAGAATGTGATTAAATAATTTAAAACAACACTAAAGAGTATAAGAGTATGTATATAGAGCATTTAACAATTCAATATTTTCGTAGGGGTTAACCTACAAATTTTGAGAGAAATTCAAAAAATATGACAATATTGTTTTATTGAATAATTGCATCCTCTACATATATATTATGATGGAGGTTAGGAACCTTTGTTGTCTCCGCTTCTAGATAATAGTAATTTCATATTGGTTCATCACTAATTTAAAAGATATGAATTTAACTAAACTAATTGTTAAAAATTAGAATGATGTACATGTACCTGGAAAGATAGTTTAGAATACATTAATACAAATGTAGAATGTGGTTAAATAATTTAAAACAACATTAAAGAGTATAAGATTATGTATATAGAGCATTTAACTAAAAACTCAATATTTTCTAGGGACCTACAAATTTTGAGAGAAATTCAAAAATATGACAATATTGTTTTATTGCATAATTGCATCCTCTACATACATATTATGATGGTCGAAGAGGTTAGGAACCTTTGCTGTCTCCGTTTCTCTAGATAATAGTAATTTCATAGTGGTTAGTCCACTAATTTAAGCAGTATATGAATTTAACTAAACTAATTGTTAAAAATTAGAATGATGTACATATACCTGGAAAGATAGTTTAGAATACATTAATACAAATGTAGAATGTGGTTAAATAATTTAAAACAACATTAAAGAGTATAAGATTATGTATATAGAGCATTTAACGAAAAACTCAATATTTTCGTAGGGACCTACAAATTTTGAGAGAAATTCAAAAAATATGACAATATTGTTTTATTGCATAATTGCATCCTCTACATACATTATGATGGTCAAAAGGTTAGGAACCTTTGTTGTCTCCGTTCTCTAGATAATAGTGATTTCATAGTGGTTAGTCCACTTATTTAAGCAGTATATGAATTTAAACTAAACTAATTGTTAAAAATTAGAATGATGTACATGTAACTTGAAATATGGTTTAGAATACATTAATACAAATGTAGAATGTGATTAAATAATTTAAAACAACACTAAAGAGTATAAGATTATGTATATAGAGCATTTACGAAAAACTCAATATTTTCGTAGGGGCTAACCTACAAATTTTGAGAGAAATTCAAAAAATATGACAATATTGTTTTATTGCATAATTGCATCCTCTACATACATATTATGATGGTCAAAGAGGTTAGGAACCTTTGTTGTCTCCGTTTCTCTAGATAATAGTGATTTCATAGTGGTTAGTCCACTTATTTAAGCAGTATATGAATTTAAACTAAACTAATTGTTAAAAATTAGAATGATGTACATGTAACTTGAAATATGGTTTAGAATACATTAATACAAATGTAGAATGTGATTAAATAATTTAAAACAACACTAAAAGTATAAGATTATGTATATAGAGCATTTCTGAAAAACTCAATATTTTAAGTAGGGCTAACCTACAAATTTTGAGAGAAATTCAAAAAATATGACAATATTGTTTTATTGCATAATTGCATCCTCTACATACATATTATGATGGTCAAAGAGGTTAGAAACCTTTGTTGTCTCCGTTTCTCTAGATAATAGTAATTTCATAGTGGTTAGTCTACTAATTTAAGCAGTATATGAATTTAAACTAAACTAATTGTTAAAAATTAGAATGATGTACATGTACCTGAAAAGATAGTTTAGAATACATTAATACAAATGTAGAATGTGATTAAATAATTTAAAACAACACTAAAGAGTATAAGATTATGTATATAGAGCATTTACGAAAAACTCAATATTTTCGTAGGGGCTAACCTACAAATTTTGAGAGAAATTCAAAAAATATGACAATATTGTTTTATTGCATAATTGCATCCTCTACATACATATTATGATGGTCAAAGAGGTTAGAAACCTTTGTTGTTCGTTTCTCTAGATAATAGTTATTTCATAGTGGTTAGTCCACTTATTTAAGCAGTATATGAATTTAAACTAAACTAATTGTTAAAAATTAGAATGATGTACATGTACCTGGAAAGATAGTTTAGAATACATTAATACAAATGTAGAATGTGGTTAAATAATTTAAAACAACACTAAAGAGTATAAGATTATGTATATAGAGCATTTAACGAAAAACTCAATATTTTCGTAGGGGGTTAACCTACAAATTTTGAGAGAAATTCAAAAATATGACAATATTGTTTTATTGCATAATTGCATCCTCTACATACATATTATGATGGTCAAAGAGGTTAGGAACCTTTGTTGTCTTCGTTTCTCTAGATAATAGTGATTTCATAGTGGTTAGTCCACTTATTTAAGCAGTATATGAATTTAAACTAAAGTAATTGTTAAAAATTAGAATGATGTACATGTAACTTGAAAGATGGTTTAGAATACATTAATACAAATGTAGAATGTGATTAAATAATTTAAAACAACACTAAAGAGTATAAGATTATGTATATAGAGCATTTAACAAAAACTCAATATTTTCGTAGGGGTTAACCTACAAATTTTGAGAGAAATTCAAAAAATATGACAATATTGTTTTATTGCATAATTGCATCCTCTACATACATATTATGATGGTCAAAGAGGTTAGGAACCTTTGTTGTCCTTCTCTAGATAATAGTGATTTCATAATGGTTAGTCCACTTATTTAAGGAGTATATGAATTTAAACTAAACTAATTGTTAAAAATTAGAATGATGTACATGTAACTTGAAAGATGGTTTAGAATACATTAATACAAATGTAGAATGTGATTAAATAATTTTATACAACACTAAAGAGTATAAGATTATGTATATAGAGCATTTAACGAAAAACTCAATATTTTCGTAGGGGTTAACCTACAAATTTTGAGAGAAATTCAAAAATATGACAATATTATTTTATTGCATAATTGCATCCTCTACATACATATTATGATGGTCAAAGAGGTTAGGAACCTTTGCTGTCTCCGTTTCTCTAGATAATAGTAATTTCATAGTGGTTAGTCCACTAATTTAAGCAGTATATGAATTTAACTAAACTAATTGTTAAAAACTAGAATGATGTACATGTACCTGGAAAGATAGTTTAGAATACATTAATACAAATGTATAATGTGGTTAAATAATTTAAAACAACAGTAAAGAGTATAAGATTATGTATATAGGGCATTTAACGAAAAACTCAATATTTTCGTAGGGGTTAACCTACAAATTTTGAGAGAAATTCAAAAAATATGACTATATTGTTTTATTGCATAATTGCATCTTCTACATACATATTATGATGGTCAAAGAGGTTAGGAACCTTTGTTGTCTCCGTTTCTCTAGATAATAGTGATTTCATAGTGGTTAGTCCACTTATTTAAGCAGTATATGAATTTAAACTAAACTAATTGTTAAAAAATAGAATGATGTACATGTAACTTGAAAGATGGTTTAGAATACATTAATACAAATGTAGAATGTGATTAAATAATTTAAAACAACACTAAAGAGTATAAGAGTATGTATATCATTTAAAAAACTCAATATTTTAGTAGGGGTTAACCTACAAATTTTGAGAGAAATTCAAAAATATAACAATATTGTTTTATTGCATAATTCCATCCTCTACATACATATTATGATGGTCAAAGAGGTTAGGAACCTTTGTTGTCTCGCTTCTAGATAATAGTGATTTCATAGTGGTTAGTCAACTTATTTAAAGATATGAATTTAAACTAAACTAATTGTTAAAAATAGAATGATGTACATGTAACTTGAAAGATGGTTTAGAATACATTAATACAAATGTAGAATGTGATTAAATAATTTAAAACAACACTAAAGAGTATAAGAGTATGTATATAGAGCATTTAACGAAAAACTCAATATTTTCAGTAGGGTTAACCTACAAATTTTGAGAGAAATTCAAAAATATAACAATATTGTTTTATTGCATAATTCCATCCTCTCACATACATATTATGATGGTCAAAGAGGTTAGGAACCTTTGTTGTCTCCTCTTCTCAGATAATAGTGATTTCATAGTGGTTAGTCAACTTATTTAGCAAAGATATGAATTTAAACTAAACTAATTGTTAAAAATTAGAATGATGTACATGTAACTTGAAAGATGGTTTAGAATACATTAATACAAATGTAGAATGTGATTAAATAATTTTATACAACACTAAAGAGTATAAGATTATGTATATAGAGCATTTAACGAAAAACTCAATATTTTCGTAGGGGTTAACCTACAAATTTTGAGAGAAATTCAAAAATATGACAATATTATTTTATTGCATAATTGCATCCTCTACATACATATTATGATGGTCAAAGAGGTTAGGAACCTTTGCTGTCTCCGTTTCTCTAGATAATAGTAATTTCATAGTGGTTAGTCCACTAATTTAAGCAGTATATGAATTTAACTAAACTAATTGTTAAAAATTAGAATGATGTACATGTACCTGGAAAGATAGTTTAGAATACATTAATACAAATGTATAATGTGGTTAAATAATTTAAAACAACACTAAAGAGTATAAGATTATGTATATAGAGCATTTAACGAAAAACTCAATATTTTCGTAGGGTTAACCTACAAATTTTGAGAGAAATTCAAAAAATATGACAATATTGTTTTATTGCATAATTGCATCCTCTACATACATATTATGATGGTCAAAGAGGTTAGGAACCTTTGTTGTCTCCGTTTCTCTAGATAATAGTGATTTCATAGTGGTTAGTCAACTTATTTAAGCAGTATATGAATTTAAACTAAACTAATTGTTAAAAATTAGAATGATGTACATGTAACTTGAAAGATGGTTTAGAATACATTAATACAAATGTAGAATGTGATTAAATAATTTTATACAACACTAAAGAGTATAAGATTATGTATATAGAGCATTTAACTAAAAACTCAATATTTTCGTATGGGTTAACCTACAAATTTTGAGAGAAATTCAAAAAATATGACAATATTGTTTTATTGCATAATTGCATCCTCTACATACATATTATGATGGTCAAAGAGGTTAGGAACCTTTGTTGTC
Organism: Brassica carinata; assembly: GCA_016771965.1. Classification (NCBI taxonomy): domain Eukaryota; kingdom Viridiplantae; phylum Streptophyta; class Magnoliopsida; order Brassicales; family Brassicaceae; genus Brassica; species Brassica carinata. Next base: position 12,433 of record JAAMPC010000496.1, on the reverse strand, counting down.
TCCGTTTCTCTAGATAATAGTAATTTCATAGTGGTTAGTCTACTAATTTAAGCAGTATATGAATTTAAACTAATTGTTAAAAATTAGAATGATGTACATGTACCTGAAAGATAGTTTAGAATACATTAATACAAATGTATAATGTGGTTAAATAATTTAAAACAACACTAAAGAGTATAAGATTATGTATATAGAGCATTTAACTAAAAACTCAATATTTTAGGGGTTAACCTACAAATTTTGAGAGAAATTCAAAAATATGACTATATTGTTTTATTGCATAATTGCATCCTCTACATACATATTATGATGGTCAAAGAGGTTAGGAACCTTTGTTGTCTCCGCTTCTAGATAATAGTGATTTCATAGTGGTTAGTCCACTTATTTAAGCAAGATATGAATTTAAACTAAACTAATTGTTAAAAATAGAATGATGTACATGTAACTTGAAAGATGGTTTAGAATACATTAATACAAATGTAGAATGTGATTAAATAATTTAAAACAACACTAAAGAGTATAAGAGTATGTATATAGAGCATTTAACGAAAAACTCAATATTTTCGTAGGGTTTAACCTACAAATTTTGAGAGAAATTCAAAAATATAACAATATTGTTTTATTGCATAATTCCATCCTCTACATACATATTATGATGGTCAAAGAGGTTAGGAACCTTTGTTGTCTCCGCTTCTAGATAATAGTGATTTCATAGTGGTTAGTCAACTTATTTAAGCAAGATATGAATTTAAACTAAACTAATTGTTAAAAATTAGAATGATGTACATGTAACTTGAAAGATGGTTTAGAATACATTAATACAAATGTAGAATGTGGTTAAATATTTTAAACAACACTAAAGAGTATAAGATTATGTATATAGAGCATTTAACTAAAAACTCAATATTTTCAGTAGGGTTAACCTACAAATTTTGAGAGAAATTCAAAAATATAACAATATTGTTTTATTGCATAATTCCATCCTCTACATACATATTATGATGGTCAAAGAGGTTAGGAACCTTTGTTGTCTCCGCTTCTAGATAATAGTGATTTCATAGTGGTTAGTCCACTTATTTAAATTTAAGCAAGATATGAATTTAAACTAAACTAATTGTTAAAAATTAGAATGATGTACATGTAACTTGAAATATGGTTTAGAATACATTAATACAAATGTAGAATGTGATTAAATAATTTAAAACAACACTAAAGAGTATAAGAGTATGTATATAGAGCATTTAACGAAAACTCAATATTTTCGTAGGGGTTAACCTACAAATTTTGAGAAAAATTCAAAAATATGACAATATTGTTTTATTGCATAATTCCATCCTCTACATACATATTATGATGGTCAAAGAGGTTAGGAACCTTTGTTGTCTCCGCTTCTAGATAATAGTGATTTCATAGTGGTTAGTCCACTAAGCAAGATATGAATTTAAACTAAACTAATTGTTAAAAATTAGAATGATGTACATGTAACTTGAAATATGGTTTAGAATACATTAATACAAATGTAGAATGTGATTAAATAATTTAAAACAACACTAAAGAGTATAAGATTATGTATATAGAGCATTTAACTAAAAACTCAATATTTTCAGGGTTAACCTACAAATTTTGAGAGAAATTCAAAAATATGACAATATTGTTTTATTGCATAATTTCATCCTCTACATACATATTATGATGGTCAAAGAGGTTAGGAACCTTGTTGTCTCCGCTTCTAGATAATAGTGATTTCATAGTGGTTAGTCCACTTATTTAAGCAAGATATGAATTTAAACTAAACTAATTGTTAAAAATTAGAATGATGTACATGTAACTTGAAATATGGTTTAGAATACATTAATACAAATGTAGAATGTGATTAAATAATTTAAAACAACACTAAAGAGTATAAGATTATGTATATAGAGCATTTAACTAAAAACTCAATATTTTCAGGGTTAACCTACAAATTTTGAGAGAAATTCAAAAATATGACAATATTGTTTTATTGCATAATTCCATCCTCTACATATATATTATGATGGTCAAAGAGGTTAGGAACCTTTGTTGTCTCCGCTTCTAGATAATAGTGATTTCATAGTGGTTAGTCCACTAATTTAAGCAAGATATGAATTTAAACTAAACTAATTGTTAAAAATTAGAATGATGTACATGTAACTTGAAATATGGTTTAGAATACATTAATACAAATGTAGAATGTGATTAAATAATTTAAAACAACACTAAAGAGTATAAGATTATGTATATAGAGCATTTAACGAAAAACTCAATATTTTCGTAGGGGTTAACCTACAAATTTTGAGAAAAATTCAAACAATATGACAATATTGTTTTATTGCATAATTGCATCCTCTACATATATATTATGATGGTCAAAGAGGTTAGGAACCTTTGTTGTCTCCGCTTCTAGATAATAGTAATTTCATAGTGGTTAGTCCACTAATTTAAGCAAGATATGAATTTAACTAAACTAATTGTTAAAAATTAGAATGATGTACATGTACCTGGAAAGATAGTTTAGAATACATTAATACAAATGTAGAATGTGGTTAAATAATTTAAAACAACACTAAAGAGTATAAGATTATGTATATAGAGCATTTAACTAAAACTCAATATTTTGTAGGGGTTAACCTACAAATTTTGACAAATTCAAAAATATGACAATATTGTTTTATTGCATAATTGCATCCTCTACATACATATTATGATGGTCAAAGAGGTTAGGAACCTTTGTTGTCTCCGTTTCTCTAGATAATAGTGATTTCATAGTAGTTAGTCCACTTATTTAAGCAGTATATGAATTTAAACTAAACTAATTGTTAAAAATTAGAATGATGTACATGTAACTTGAAAGATCTGAGGTTGACTCTGTGGCAAAGTCAGTGCTTGCTCTCGTAGACAATCCCTCCTCCTTAGAGGAGTAAGACTTTTATGAATCATAATTTGTTCGACCAAAAAAAAAAAAGATGACTGTATGACGTTTAGATACTTCTTTCACAATGGGAAGATTCAACTAATGCTCCGTGTAGGGCTAAAACTTACTTTATGTTCATTAACTATACATTCACGTATAATTATTTCAGTTGACTTTTAATTTGCGTTGGCGAATGCTGAAACTAAATCTTAAGTAAGCATATGCAACATTAAGCAACCAGACCTCTATAAATAGGAAGCTTCACTCACAAACTAATTACCCAACACTCCTCTCCAAACACACAGACGTAAAAAGAAAAAAAAAAGAAGTCTAATTAGAATTTTCAGAACATGGCTTCAAAGAACATCAACATAGCTCTCTTCCTCACCATCAACCTCGTCTTCTTCGGCTTTACCATGGCCCAAGATCCTGTACCTCAAGCTCTTACGTGTCCCCTAAGCTCCACCCGGGTCGAATCTTGTGTCCGCCGGATCATCGACTCATTGAACTTTATCAGCATTGTAACGGCGAGGCTATGCTGCTTCAATCTAGAGGCTGCGGTTGGCGCCTCTGTGGCCTCCGTTTGCATCTGCGACGCCGTCAATGTCATAGCTCCTCTTTCTGATCAGACCGATGTGTTTCGTAGGGTTACTGATGTCTGCCTGATTACTCCACCAGCTGGTTTCAAATGCGCTTAATCTCTCTAAAAAGACACCAGTTACGTATTATCGGATAATAGTGGTGCAAGTATGCATCTCTAATAATTATATGCGTGTTATCAATATCTATATGTTGTTGAAAATAAAGTGAACCATTTGTACTGTTTTCACATGCATACGTATATATAACCATGTTAGCAATATCTATATGTTGTATCTCTTTTGGTTCAGATGGAAAAATATATACTTTATCTTCTTATGTTTTGTTCTATCTTGGTTATCTAATAAGTAATAACAGTTGGATATCAAGTCCTACTAATTAACTAGGTCAGATTTGGAAACGAGTGGATACAGATCAGTCTTTTCCTAAAGAATTTATCTTTGTCTGAGTTTGGTTTAGGGTTGATCATAATTTCTTTAACTGGAACAGTTTAGGATTAATTGTTACAAAAAACAAACTTCAATATTTAACTTAAAGAAAAAAAAGATATGAGAAATGCGAAGGTTCATATTGAGTTACAAGAATCAAACAAATAAATAAATAAATGGAGTTTGTAAATGTTTGGATTGTGATTCACGCTGAGAAGCGGATAAGGAAAAGAAAAAGAAAACAGTTGGACTTGTTACAAACATTCTAGACAAGAAAGAACAGATTGAACACTGATCTATACTGACGATACAGATTACAAAAGAATCCAAAACGAGAGTATAAAATCCATTTTAATCTATGTAAACAAGTCGGAACATTACAAAACTGAGACTGACAGAGAACACTAATGTTTAAAAACAGAACAACAATATACATCAAATACATGGTTGTAATGTCAGCTAAGAAAACCTATAAGAAGAAGACACTAAAAAACTAGGCTATCTCGGACCGGAGAGTCTCACGGCCGAGAGATAGTTCTCACTGTTACAATCCGACGGTCCTGACGACGTACCACCACCTTCCTCACTAATCGACTTACAAAAGCTCGAGTAAAGCCTCGAGCCCAAAGTGGAAGAAGACGGAGGCTGAACCACATGGAAAACTCCTTCGAGCATCTGAACAACTTTACTCATCGACGGTCTCAAATGCATATCTTCTTGTATACACCAAAGCGCAGTCTTCATCGCTCTCTGAACTCTCTCATCGTTCACATCGACGTTCTTCATCTTCCCATCAACAATCTCCAAAAGCTTCCCTTCTTCCATCATCTTGAACGCATAAGAAGGAAAATGGCACTTCTCTGAGGACTCCGACGGATCGTAGTTCTTTCTCCCTCCTATCAGCTCCAGCAACACCATCCCGTAGCTGTACACATCGCTCTTCTCCGAGATCGCGTAGTTTGTGATCCACTCAGGAGCTAAATACCCTCTAGTCCCACGCATCGTTGTAAAAACATGGCTCTGCTCTCGTGTCATGAGCTTAGCTAGTCCAAAATCAGATACCTTGGCGTTGAAGTTATCATCCAACAAGATGTTCTCTGGTTTGATATCGCAATGGATGATTCTTGCGTCGCAATCTTCGTGTAGATAAGCTAAACCTTTCGCTGTTCCGAGCGCGATGTTGAACCTTGTGTCCCAATCCAACAGAATATCACCATCTCTTCTCCTGAATATCCATTTCTCTAACGAACCTTTCGCTAAGAACTCATAAACGAGAAGCCTATGAGCTCCTTCCGCGCAGAAACCCCTAAGCCGCACCAGATGCAGATGATGGATGCTACCGATGATACTAACCTCGGCTCTGAACTCTTTCTTCCCTTGACCTATTCCTTCAAGCTTCTTCACTGCTAAACGTGAACCATCAGGTAACGTCCCTTCGTAGACAGAACCAAACCCTCCTTGACCTAACTTGATAGAGAAGTTATTAGTCGCTGACTGAAGATCTTTAAAAGTGAACCTAATAGGCATCCCCGATAGATTCTCCAAGAAGTTATCTTCCTCTGAGCTATGTTCTTCATCAGCTTCCAAAAGCGTTTTCGTTCTGGTTCTCCTATGAATCCGAAACGCCACGAAGATCAAACAACCGATGATGAAAACCGTCGCCAAGACGATAATCACTATATAAGGAAAGTGTTTCCCATCGTCTTCTTCCCCGGTATCTCCACCTCCCAAACCGTTAGTAGCCACCTTGATGTAAGAAACCAAACCAGAACCTCCACTTCCAGAGGCTTTAAAGCTCCCAATCCAATCAAACAAGAAGCAGTCACCAGAACTGTTCTGGAAGAACAAACCGAGACACGAGCAGTTGCTGCTGCAGAACTCTTTACAGCCATCGAGATTAGTGTTCTTGGAGAAAGGAGAAGCGAATCCTAACGCGAAGTAGTCAACCCCGTCTCCAGCGTATACAAGTTGCACAGGGGAAGATGCGTTATTGTCTTTCTTATTACAAGGAGAAGTGATTCCGGACTTGCAATCAGACCGAGCTCGTGATAAACCGGACACACATCCACACACTTTACTACCAGAGCATGTGTAGTAAGACCCGCAAGGCTCTGGCGTCGCGCACTGATCGCTCGGGATTTTGGTCGAAGAATCAGATGCAGACACACCACTCCCAAGATTCGAGAACGAGATCACGCCGCTGTTTCCTAAAACAGCGATCCAAGTAGCGTTATCATCTTTATTATCCGAATACACAAACTGCCACAACAAGGCCTGTTTCTCATCGAAGAACCTCCACGAGTTCCCGAGGAGAGACGATGACGTCACTACACCGTCTTTTTCGATGATCCTCCCTCTGTCGTTCCCCATGGACCAGTACACTTGAGGTGTCAAACTATCCACGGATAAAACCATGTCTCCTGACTCGATCTCGAGAGCGTAAGTCATGTTGCTCGAAGAAGAAGGGTTGCTGGTGAGCCTCATGCCCTGTTTAAAGACTTGATTCGTGATCAGAGTATCCGTAGGATGATCGAAGCTCTCCCAGATCGAGGTTCCGTCCCCGGAGACAACCACGAGGTTTCCCGAGTCACGGAGCTCGATTCTCGAAGCGTTTTTGCCTGAGTTGTCCAGTTTCCAGACCTCGGATCCTCCTTCTGAACGGAGCAGGACGGCTCCGTCGTCTTGGAACTGGAGCTTGTCGGAGTTCGAAACAGGGGAAGCTCTGTTCGCGGACCAGATGAGTCTCGAGCTGGGTTTGTGGACGATGCTGAGAGTGAAGAGAGTGACGGAATCTGGGGTGGTTATGAAACCGAAACCGAAGGCTGAGCTGTTGGATTCGAGGAAGATACCGTTGTTGTTGATGTAGTTCATCTGAGATCCTTCGAAGCCTGGTGCGATGCTGCCGGTGTACGGTACACCGCCGTGTAGAGGATGAGGGAAGAGAGACAGACATGTTGTTAGGAATACGATGAAGAAGCCTCTCATAGCGCTTTTTGGTTCCAAGATCGTAGCTAAAAGCCCCAGAATTTTGCACTGAATCTTTAAAAAAATAAAAAAGATCGAAACTTTTGTGTGTGGATCAAGTCAATGGATCTGAGAAACAAACAAAAAAGATTCCAAAAAGATGCAAAAAGACAAAATCTCAGAGCTCTGACAGGTGAACGGTCTGCATCTGTAAATGGAAACTGACTCTTTCTAGATTCATCGCAAAGTCACCCCCGAGAAGAAGATTTCTTGACGGAGAAATAATCAAAACAGAGAAACAAGAACTCGCCTTGTTAGAAAGTTTCAAACTTTCCGACGAGTTTCAGACCGGAATTGAGTAAATAAACCGAAAAGTTGAAATTGAAATTGCAGAAGAGTTGGAATAATTTTGGAAGGGGTTGTGGAGAACTCTGGGGTTGTGTGTGTGTATTTGCCTATCTGTCTCTCACATTCAATGAAAGTTTAAATTGGGTCTTTGTAAGAGAGGAAGGCGACAACTGGGGGGGTTTTGAAACAGAGAAGAAGGTTGTAAGAGTGTCTTTGAATTATTAAAATCTGTGTCTGAGCCGTTTCCTTTAAATCCGTTTCCTTTTATCTTCTTTCCCCTCTTGTGACCGTCACAAACTATTTTGGACAGATCCGGACCACTTGGGTGGGTCTCTCTCTTTTTAAACCAAACATCTTAAAATCTTTCCAGACCCTTTTGACTTTTTGAAAGAGAAAGAAGAAGAAGAAGACAGATCTAATTTATTGTGTAATAAAGGATAGTAGTAAATAGATTTGCACCGTACATATTACATTTATGTTTTTTTTGGTTTTAAATATTACATTTATGTTCGTAAAAGAAGTGCATGTTTTACTGAAAGATTGTGGAATGACACGACTATTCTTTTGTTGTTAAGTTTGTGGAATATTTGAAAATCTAAACAACAGTTGAGATTGCTTATAATTGTGTCATGTATGAAATTTGAATTTGGGTTTGTAATTGCTTTTTGTTATTACTTATTAGTAAATGTAAAATCATACGGAATTCAACATAAGATGAAAAAAAGGGAATAAAATGTGTAAGCAAATTAGCATTCTGATGATTAGGTTTCTTTGTTTTGGTGAAAAAAAACAAAATTATGTGCTATTTATAAGTAATTTCTGGGGCTATAGAAAAAAATTATAAAGTAATTTGTCTTTCTTCAGTTGTGAAGCCGTAGAACAAGTTGAATTATCCTCACCTGGAAACAAAATTTTATGTAGTGATATAAAAAATGAATAACTGTTAGAAACCCATTATTCTTTGGTTTATATCGTTTACTTCTGCTTTAAATGAAGGCCCCCTTTAAACAACTACCAATTGAATAATCTCTCCCTTTTCAATTTTCTTCTATTATGGTTTTGTTTATCTAACAAATCTTTATAATCTAAGATTACTCTTTCTTTCTTCTCCTTTTTAGTTATGGGGGATTCAAAGATAGATCATCCAACGTCAAAACGTGGGGGTTTTCGTGCGTCTTAGTTTGAATACACAACTTCTTCATCTTTTACTTTACCGTAAAAGAAAACTTTGTTTTAACTTTGTCAACAAATAACACCTAACCTCACTAAAGCCTCCCATGATATAATATAAAAACAGAATCACTCGCAAAAACATTGAAATTACAAAGAAAACAAAAAAATAACTAGTATAAACAATGAATTGGGTTGGAAAAGAACACAAAGAGGGACGTGGGGAAGCGTGAAAAATTAGATTGAGGTGTTTGTTTGATTGTTAAGGTAAGACTGAGTACGGAAGCCACAGCTGTCAGTACACCGAACTCCCCGTGTACTTTCTTACTTTTCATCAATCCAATGGTCTGGTTGATGTCAAATCCCCAATATACAACCTGGTTGATGAAATGGACCATAACCAAATTACTCCTTTTCACGACAGACGTGGTGTTTGGTTTGACTTCAAGGTTAAAATCTTCAAAGCAGATTCATCAACCCTTTTTTCAACGGCCAAACGTTATTCTTGAATCAAACAGTCATACTGTTCTTAATTTTCATTTGTTAATAGTTAGGCGACACAGGCTATACCTAATCGATATGTTGTAACCTCCCCCTACCATTTAAAGTTCTCGGTGATTTATCGTTCTAGACACTCTGTAAACCAAGTCAATCATGTGAAAACTTTGACATGTAATTACTTTTTTAATGGATATATACTAGAGTAGCTAGACAAATATTGAGACAACTCTTGATTCTACAGATCCTCCGGAGGGGCAAATGTAATAAGAGTAAAGTTTTCATTAAAACGTTACATCATATTAATTGCTCAAATGAAATGCGGTTGGGGAGTTAGCTTTGGTTTTAATGACCCCGCAATCATCTACTCCCATTCCAATCCCCAAGTTATAAATTATTCTGAAATGAGTTGGCGAATCGCCAAGCGTATTATAATATCCATAGTATTTCAATACTACTAGTGAAAAATGACGAGCATTAAATTATAAAACCAATACATTATTGGAAAAATAATAAACAGCTACGAAATTGTATTATAGTGAATACAATTCGTGGCCCCTAAACAGTGTCAGCACCATAGGGTCTTTAAGTAAACCTTAAATGCAACTTCCTCAAACATGCATCTTCCACTATTTTTTATATATCTACGCAATTATGTATGTCTACTGGATATGTACTATTGTCATCTGCATTTATATATATCCATTATCAATATATGTCATAGCTTCATGTTCCACCTTCTTCTAGAAATAACTTATATGTTCTATAAGTTATTTCACTTATGAGCTCTATCTTTATAAATATTTTCCCCTTTCTTAGAGATTTCAAATGTACATATCTGGAATTACTTTCTCAATGATATGTTGATATATAATATATGTGCATCCTAACTTATTGAATTTATTCTATTAAATCGATAACGTCAGCATGGGTATGATAACATAACAAAATAAAAAACGATGTCTAAATGCTAACTATAACTCTCAAAGCAGAAAATGTTGTAAATGTTCGTAAAAGATATTACATTATGAAATAAGCGAGACTTTGTTATATTTCGGGTTCGTAAAGTAAAGAATATGTGAACACAGAGCTACTTTATGAAAATGGAGATTATTCTGTCTTATTACATAAATCAAAGAGACTCTGGGTACATATTTTATTTTGCCTTTCCAAGATCTTAATGGAATAGCTTTTAATAAGAAGAATAAGATGCTTTTTAACGTTTGAACATGGTACCGGATATTATATTATCATTTGTTAATCACGCAATTAGGTGGTTTGTAAGAACTAAATCTTGTTCGCAGTACGTCAACGTGACATATCGCTCGTCTCATTGTTGGTATTTTCTTTCTTTCTTATAGACAGCTCATACGAAATTATATCACCATATCGTACATATTCTAAAACATGTTTTAATTTCAACATGTTTGATTCTACCTATTATTTTTCAAAAGAAAATTACATATTCTTGTTGTTTTGTGATTATTCAGTACTCATTATTTCATCGATCTTTTAAAAAAAGTTTTATGACAAAGGAATGCATGGAGAATTTGAAGTTGATATTTTTTATCAAGACTAAAGAGTAGTCAAAAGCAATATATCTTTTTGGGTCAACAATTTAATATTAAAGCAGTAAAAATTGCATGGTCTGGTCTCATCAGTGGTTAAAAATATATGTGTTTTAGGTACTCCAGGGTGTGATCCTATAGCACCAGATGTCAAAAAAAACACAAGAATCGTATATGTTGTTTACTTGTTTAATAAACAATAACAAGTTAACAACGTAGGTAGCTCTTTCATGCGTAGATATGTTTCATGTATCAAAATATCTATCATATGTTTACAAATCATGATTTTACAGACGCATACAATAATACGTATGTAGGCATGTGCGTTAACAAGAATAAGCAAATCTTATCTTACAAATCACATATAAAATATATAATTTTTATCTTGCATATCAGTATATTTCGTCATGTCTCTTCCACTACAATCATACGAATGATCACATTTGATATCATCACGAACGTGGTATCCGTCAACGTACAACTGAGATTTCTCTCTGCTTTTTATTTTATAAACTAGTACTATAATTGATCAATAATGTACCGCTTAATTCCAAGAAAAATAATAACTAAAATCAATTAGAACCGGTCATTTCTTGTCAAACCAATACGTAGAGAGTCAATTGGTCACCGATTTGAGTAGTTTAAAACCACTTGGATCAACTTTTAGGTAAGACATAAATTATACTAGACAAGGTTATCTATATAATAATGGACAAGGTTGGGAAATGAGAAAGAAAAGCCTCACTCAAAATCCAATGAGAGATTACTTTTGTGAGGAGATAGTAGATTACAAAAAGCTAACCTTTTTTTTAATCTTACTTTGCCATTTTTTCAATAATGGACTGCTTGGAAAATGCTGATATAAAGAAGTCTTGAGATCAAAGATTCGTATTAGGTAAAGTTTAAAATTGACGAGGTCTTCCAAGCTGTCAAGAAATTAATTGAATTATGCTACTGAATTTGAAATCGGTTAAATGGTTTTACAACAGGGAAATACATTGCCTTTATTCTATGTTATTATATTCACAAATGCATTTGTAAAATCAAAATATATATTCGTAAAGATACAAGAGATTTGGTTGTTGAGATATATATATTTTGCATCTAAGATTTTTCTTCCTAGATTAAAATTCGACTCTGCATGAGATTTCTTTTAGTATGTGCCTCAGTGCCTCTCAAATATTTATGTTATAGTCTAACCTAAACACCCACACCCAACGTACATACAACACCACAGAGTAGATCTGTTAGATTAAGCATATTAGAATATATATATATATATATATATATATATATATATATATATGCATGGAAATTTAAAATTTTAAAGTAGGTTTCTACCAATTTCACTAGAATAATCAGCATATAGCTTACGGTTAAATAGTTACCATAATTTTTTTTTTTGAACAACAAAATAGTTACCATATATTTCCTCAAATTTTTATGTCTAGAACACAAAAGATAAAGGCTGGTATTGGTCTCATGTCTGATGAAACGTAAATAAAAGCTAGTTCGGCCGAAATATAATGGTGGATACTAAATGGGCATAAGCTGAGTTCATTATAAGCGACTGGCCCATAAAAGCCCAAAATCACAAGAGTCCGAACATCGTTCGCCGTAGAATCTGTTGAGCAGAGCAAGCTCTTTTCATCACTTTTGCATAAGATTTTGTGATCGATAGATTTTACGAATATATTCGTAGTTTCTCGAAAACGTGCTATTAAATGTACATGAAGTTTGATGATTCGAGATTAATAAGCGACAAGAAGAAGAAGACGCTCTGTTTCCATCATCTCTCTCCATTTACATCTAAAGACACCTAAAACATACAGAGGAACTAAAACAGCTAAACTAAGACACACACTCTAATACAAGACTCGCGCTAATCAAAATCCAATTATACTCTCAGTGTTCAGCTTTTGTTA
>JAAMPC010000495.1:0-25100 GCA_016771965.1 Brassica carinata | reverse complement strand
GTTAAGATTAAGGAAAGATAACGGCTGAACTCGCTAGAACTTATAGAATGAATGTGATTGTATTAATGATTAATTAAAAGATGATTACAAAAGTGATATTATTCTCGGATTACAAAGATAAGATTACTCAATGCCTAGGTTACTTTCAATAGCTTCAGGCTTCGCTGATCTGCCAACTTGATGTCGGTGATATCTTCCCGAAATCAAGGGATCCGCACCAGCTTGACTGGGTCCTTCGCTTCCTCCTTTATATCGCGAGCTACCTCTTTCTCGGCCTCTTTGTGACTATTCTTGAGCTCAGCCTTCGCTTAGTTTGTTTCACGATGGGCCTATCGCTGCCCATTGTTAGCTTCCGCCTATTAGTATCTAGCTAGCGGCCCCATATTCGGCCAACACGCCCACTTCGAGGGAAAGTTCTGTCTCGAAGCTAAACTAGTTTGAACTCAATCTTTTGGTTGAGATAATGATTACGAAGTTACCTCATTTTGAAGATATTATTCGCCTAATACCACCTTAAGAGATGTTTTTTTGTTATTATGTGAATAATCATATACAGTACCACAGTAGTTATACACCGAAAACTAGAAGTGGATGTTCGGCCAATTATGGACCCATCAGGTGTTTCGGCTTTGTACACACAGTTGTTTTGTCATTCCTCACTTCAATGGTTCTGCTTATCGTTTTCAATGTTGTTTTTCTCCCAAAATTGGTTAGCGTAAGCTTATCGTTTTCAATGTTGTTTTTCTCCCAAAATTGGTTAGCGTCTCTTACGTAAAATATTGTATATTGTAATATTTATCGGGACATACGTCACATAACTGTAGATAATGGTTTCTATTAGCGTTTGTTATAGTAACCCACATACATAAGAACAACTTTTAGTTTCTAAAAAAAATAAAAATAATGATATTCTAATATTATTATTAATTTCAATTTATTTTTAAATAGATGGACCAATAGATGAGAAGTAAATGTGATTTGAGTATCTGAAACAATGTCAAAAATATTGAACCTCTATGTTTTCTCTTTTAATTTAGTATTTTTTCTTTTCTAAAATTACTAGATACCCACTACAACTCGGATCGGAGAAGCTCTAACCACCTTGTTTAAAGCTGATGGTTAAATCAACTTGTTCTGATCCCGTTCCAACCAAGTTACCGCCACGAAATTCCCAATCAATCTGCAATATAAAATTCTAGAGTATAACGTTATAGCTGCTTTCTTATTGGAGAATTAGATGAATGAAGTGAAACGAATTTGATATAACAAAAAAATATATGATCATGAGTTATGTTACGACTTTGGCATATCACTTGTTTATTTTTATGTATCTATATACAATAATTGATTCAACGAAACAATTACACGAACTGCATCGTTTCTAATAGTTTGACAATACTTTTGTGTGTTTAGCAGAAAAAACAATATAATCCTTTGAACTATTTGAATAATAAAGGTATGTGACCCACGAATATACAGGGAAAGGTCCGGATACAAAGTATATACTTTAGGAGAGAAAAATGTGGTAAAATTACGTACGTAGATTACAACGTCATTTGGAATATGGTAGGCCGTCGACTATTAGTTCTTCGCTTACATGATAATCTAAACAAATTATCATCCCACGATGTTAATTACTTTTGTATATATTAAAATTATCCAGTGCTTAGACAAATTTGGAATGATAAATAATCGTGGAAGTTAGTTCGGGGAATAAGGCTCACTATTGTATTGAGGCTGTGAGATTTCATCGAGTTGTCTAGGGCACATGGGTCATACCCTCTCTTTCCAAATTATATATTAGATATTCGTTATATGTGTAATCACATATACGACACATCACACAAGTGCATATGTAGCCACATATATTATTTTTTTGTAACTTGTAGCCACATATATGATACTATAGTTTTTCCTTCAAACATCTATATCTATCTACACATGTAACGCATCCATATAGCAATTTCAATCTCTACAAATACACTTTTTGTGGGGCCAAAATATACTATCCAAATATTTCAAAATTAAAATGCCAGCAAAGCATATCAGAAATCTAAGACCAATGGACAAGAGTGGCCATGCATTCCTTACGTATAATATGTGATTTATTTAAGTGGCTTTTACCAATTTAATTACTCTTAAGTCTCTTATGGGTCATATTTAAAGGAGCCAAGTTAAGCTATGCGTGAGAAAACCGCAGCCAAACATTTGAGAGACAACTTTTAAACGTATCTGAATCCAAATCCTAACAAGTATGTATATTAATATAATTGAGTGAAAAGTTACAATCGGCGACAAAAAAGTTAAGAAAATTAAATTAATTTAAAACCAAGCGGGATGGGATAGTTAGGTCAAGTTTGCTTCTTGGCTTATGTATGTTTGGTTGAGTTCTTACTATTGCCACATCACTGCATAAATATAAACATAATATCTACAACAACTACTATTTTATTACATCTAGTTAAAAGTGACATTTTCTCCTGATAAGACCTAATTTTTATAACAAAATGTATTTTGAAAATTTTAGGCGAAAAACTATTTGAAAATAACCTTGGGATAATCTAATTTTCATGAGCTATCGAAACACATATACTAATGAAATTATAGTATTAAAAAAGAAATTAGAAGATAAGGGCATATGGATTGTACAAATAATAAGATTCTAAAAATGCAAGTTGACCAATTGATAATCAAAACGACAGGCGTCAGATAAGAAGTACGCAAGATATTAACAAACGTATTTAACTTGGACATTTTACAGATTGAGACAGCCAAAACAAGTAACTCCAAAAAGATGCATGACAATCTACTCACCATTCCCTACCCTCACGTACTTTACTACTCCACGTAATTGTATCCGTGTCTTAGTATGAATATTCAGTATTTTAGCATTATGACTATATGTTTTCTCGGCTATTCTCATCAATTTAATCATCTAATTATCGAGTGGATTTTATAAATTATTAACTCTAAACTTTATATCCTTATCATAATTTTATTTTGAATTATGTATTTTACCTTCTAATTATTTTGATGATTTTACCAAAAAAAAAAAAAAACTATTCTGATGATGATGATGATAATGATGCGGAAAGTAGTATTATTTTCTTATTCTTTTACATTTTTAGTTTTTATTTTATTTTATTTATATGTATTTCGATGTATACATTTTTAAATTTATAATTTTATTTTTGTTGTGCTTTTAGGAGCTTATATAAACAGAGATTCCCTCAGCTTCTTCTTCCATGCCAGTTGCCACCAGACATAACAACAACACATAGTATACACATTGCACAGCTTCTTGTAATTCACCGACTCTTCACTTTCTTCTCATCCAAATCAAAAACACACACAGTGCTTCCCTCTCTTTCCTTTTATTGATTTGTTCTCCCCATCCATGCACTGTTTTCAAGTTTCTTCATCCAGATTCAATCTTATTCTTCTTCTCACAAATCTCCTTCTTGGGCTCTCCTGCATTTTTCTCCCCTGTTCTTCTCTAACACTGACTTAAAAAGATGTTCTTCGAAATGGGTTTCTCCGGTTTGAAGTAGCTTATAAGCTGTTTCCCCCTTAAACCGGGTTTGAGCTCAAAATCTTTCAGAACTCCAAGTGTTTGACGAATTGACTCAACCAAAACAGAGGAAACAGAGCAAACTATGGAAGAGACGTTTGTGCCGTTTGAAGGAATCAAGAATGATCTCAAAGGCAGACTCATGTGCTATAAGCAAGACTGGACCGGAGGATTCAAAGCTGGCTTTAGGATTCTAGCTCCCACCACTTACATATTCTTCGCGTCTGCGATTCCTGTCATCTCCTTCGGCGAACAGCTCGAACGAAACACTGGTAAGTGAAGTAAAGTCTCCACCTTTAATCAACTTCTACTGTCAAAGATTTGAAATTTTGGATTTTGAAAATCTGGCAGATGGAGTTCTCACGGCTGTTCAGACCTTAGCATCCACCGCCATTTGCGGCTTCATTCACTCTGTTGTCGGAGGTCAGCCACTTCTTATACTCGGCGTTGCAGAGCCGACTGTTATTATGTATACATTCATGTTTAACTTCGCAAAGGCTAGACCTGAACTTGGACGAGACCTCTTCTTAGCTTGGTCTGGATGGTAAGAGTCCTCTTTGTTGAGTTTTGCTTAAAAGAGAGTAATCATGTGTGCTGACAACACTGTTTGAATAGGGTCTGTGTTTGGACTGCTTTGATGCTGTTTGTGATGGCTATATGTGGAGCTTGTTCCATCATCAACAGGTTCACTCGTGTAGCTGGAGAATTGTTTGGACTGCTTATCGCTATGCTCTTCATGCAACAAGCCATCAAAGTATAGACCTTTTCACCAACATTTCCATAATGTTGGCTTTCATCTCTAACGCATGATTGACTATTCAGGGTCTAGTGGATGAATTTCGCATTCCAGAACGAGAAAACCAGAAGCTGATGGAGTTCTTACCTTCCTGGAGGTTTGCTAATGGGATGTTCGCTCTGGTTCTCTCCTTTGGCCTTCTGCTAACCGGACTTAGAAGCAGAAAAGCTAGATCATGGCGGTACGGTACTGGTAAGTCAAAAATAGAGCATCTCTGTATCTAATGAGCTACTAACTTAGTTTTGCTTCCCTTGAAACAGGCTGGCTCAGAAGCTTAATAGCAGACTATGGTGTACCACTGATGGTACTAGTGTGGACCGGTGTCTCCTACATTCCATCAGGAGATGTTCCAAAAGGAATCCCCAGGCGGCTTCTTAGCCCAAATCCTTGGTCTCCTGGTGCTTATGGAAACTGGACCGTAGCAAAGGAGATGCTTGATGTTCCAGTGGTCTACATAATAGGAGCTTTTATTCCAGCATCGATGATTGCTGTGCTTTACTACTTTGATCACAGTGTTGCTTCTCAGCTTGCTCAGCAGAAAGAGTTCAACTTGAGAAAACCTTCTTCTTACCACTACGACTTGCTTCTTCTTGGGTTTCTGGTAAGTATTTGGAGAAAAGATTTGCGTAATCATCTTGAGCCTTATTGGTTATAATAATCATTGCAGACCTTAATGTGTGGTCTACTTGGAGTCCCTCCATCAAATGGTGTCATTCCTCAATCTCCAATGCACACCAAGAGCTTAGCAACTCTTAAATATCAGGTAACATCACTCACCAGTCACCACAGTCTTTTATCTTTTCAATGAGTTCTGAGAGACCAACGTTCTCTTTCTTTGCAGTTACTTCGCAACAGACTGGTTGCAACAGCAAGAAAAAGCATCAAAACGAATGCTAGTTTGGGGCAACTCTACAACAATATGCAAGAAGCTTACCATCACATGCAGACACCATTAGTATACCAGCAACCTCAAGTAAGAACTTTGTATTTTTTTCTTCTTTCCAATAATAGAATAAGGAGTTATTACTAAGAGCAGTTTCTTTCTACTTATAGGGTTTAAAAGAACTAAAAGAATCAACAATCCAAGCAACTACATTCACGGAAACCTCAACGCTCCAGTTGATGAAACTCTATTCGATATAGAGAAAGAGATTGATGATTTGTTACCAGTGGAAGTCAAAGAGCAGCGTGTAAGCAACTTCCTTCAGTCCACAATGGTAGGAGGATGCGTTGCTGCTATGCCTATCCTTAAAATGATCCCAACCTCTGTCCTTTGGGGTTACTTCGCCTTCATGGCTATTGAGAGCTTACCTGGAAACCAGTTCTGGGAGAGAATCTTACTTCTCTTCACGCCCCAAGTCGCCGCTTCAAGTAACAATAAAAAAGCTCATATCTTTTTTAATCACATTCAAACTTCAAGAAAGCCTCTGTTCATGACTCAGTTCTATGTTTGCAGGGTTCTTGAAGACTACCACGCAACGTTCGTTGAAACGGTTCCATTCAA
Source organism: Brassica carinata (assembly GCA_016771965.1). Taxonomy (NCBI): domain Eukaryota; kingdom Viridiplantae; phylum Streptophyta; class Magnoliopsida; order Brassicales; family Brassicaceae; genus Brassica; species Brassica carinata. Next base: position 19,229 of record JAAMPC010000495.1, on the reverse strand, counting down.
GACGATTGCGATGTTCACTATATTCCAAACGGTTTATCTGTTAATCTGCTTTGGCCTCACATGGATCCCAATAGCAGGAGTCATGTTCCCTTTAATGATCATGTTCTTAATCCCCGTTAGACAATACATCCTCCCTAGATTCTTCAAAGGAGCTCATCTTCAGGACTTGGACGCAGCAGAGTATGAAGAAGCTCCAGCTTTACCCTTCAATCTCGCAGTGGTAAGTCAATAACTCTGTTGTTTATGTACTTAATGGTTCTTCTATTTTTTTCGTTTACACTTAAACTATCAAGCAGGAAACGGAGATTGGATCGACAACTTCGTATCCAGGAGACTCAGAGATTCTTGATGAGGTTATTACACGAAGCAGAGGAGAGTTTAGACACACGAGTAGTCCTAAGGTCACGAGTTCGAGTTCGACTCCTGTCAATAATAGGAGTTTGTCTCAAGTGTTTAGTCCACGAGTGGGTGAACTCAGGTTTGGTCAGATGAGTCCTCGAGTCGTTGGTAATAGTCCAAAGCCTGTTAGTTGTGGAAGGAGTCCCTTGAACCAGTCCTCGTCAAAGTGAGATGATATATATATTCAGAAAGCTCAATAAAACAAAACCACCACCAATGAGGATGAATGTTTAATTAGTTAATTAATTTGATCTTTAGTTATTATAAGAAACAAAAGCTTTCTTGAATAATCTCTCTTTAGTTAATGTGTTGTATGTGTTTGTAATCCCCTTCCCTTGTGTTTTAGTTTTATCTTTTGAGTTTCTGTAAAATCTTACTTACAATGTAACTCTGTGTGGCAAGGCAAATCTATTATATAATGAGAGAGTCACTCCCACCTGAAGAGGACACGTGGCATCTATTTATATTTTTGTAATAGGCTTATCTATATTGCACATTATTTACGAAATCACAATATTGTTTTGAGAACAAATCGGTAAAGCCCACTACTCCTTCTAATAATCACTACTCCTTTAGTCCTTCGCACCGCTTAAGATCAACACAAATTAATTGCGTCAGGAAGCTCAACCAACGTCCTTACATCTACCAAAGCAGTTAATAAATAATTTCCATCCAGATCTTTGTTCTCATCTGTTCTCAATCGTTTTCAATTGTTATGGTTGCTCCAGCTGATAATCGTATGCCTCTCCGTAATTGCCATCATATCGCTGATAATCTTCTCCGTCAGGTATACTCTGAATTTCTAGATCCGATTTCACGTTCATGTTCTTTGAAAGATCTTACAGAGAAACATGTATGATTATTTTGGCCTTTTCAGGGTTCTGAGAAGGTTAAACACAATAAGTTTTTTCGTTTTCTTTTTTTTTCGGTCATAACATGTTTGAATATTGCTCAGGCCAATATATATAGTGAAGAGAAGAATGTTGTAGACTTGAGTCACGCTTCCTATATACTACAGGTGAGGAAAAAAAATATCACTATATGTTCTTCTGAAATTTTGTATTTGAAACTTCCATGGTTACAAATTTTGTTCCTTTTCGCTTTTAATAGTTTCTGTAATAACTTAATAAAGCCGACGATGAATCCTTTATTGTTGGAAGTGGTTTCTGTTGGTATCGTATATAAGATTCTGTTGAATGTATTCCTGTCCACCGTGATTCAACCTCCAGACCTGATATTAACAAGGTTTAAGAATTAGAATTAGCATTTGGTTGACTTTATCATTGCATCTTCAAAATACACATGTATTTTCTTACCAGTATTGTATTTGTTTCTTTTTTATTCCTATGGATCATGCAGCTGGTAAGGCCAACAACATCTCAAGACACATTACTATTATCGGCCCAGCAAACATTGAACTAACCGAATGTGTTTATAAACCTGTGATGAAAAAACTGTTGAATGTGATGAAAAAACTGTTGAACCTGTGACAAGAAAACTGTTGGACCTGGAGCACCTTTTACGAAAGAGTCTCTTGCTGAAGCTAAGATAAAATTAGAAGCCTTGGACAAAAAAGATAGGGAAAGAAGAAGAACGGCTGAGTTGGAAAAAAACTTGGATCTTATGTTTATGCTACCAAAGAGAAGGTACAAAATACAGATCACTATCTCGGCTACTTCATTGTTCTTTTAATCAAGGTACGTGTTAATATTATAATAAAGATTATGATGTTTTAGTTAGCATTCTTCTCAAGACTCAGAGCTTTGGTTTTATTTTGGTCATTTTGCAGCTAGAAACACCCGAATTTGAAACGGTTTCCACCAAGAAGAGCGCAAGACGTTCGTTGAGAAGCTTGATGAGGAATGTATCAATTTTCTTCTGAACTCTATGTATACCAATGGGTTCCAACGATGAGTTTAAGAGTTTGACAGTGATGAGTGTCTTGTGTGCTTTCAGGTGCAAGATTGGCTTTACATTGACGGAGAAGATGCTAATGCCACAGAGTTTCAGGAGCGACTTGACTCACTAAAAGCCATTGGCAGTCCCATATTTCTGCCCATATTTAGATCGAACCTGAACTTCCTGAAAATGTTCTCACAAACCATTTATTAAATATTTGTACAGGTCATAGGAGCTTACAGCACGACCAGTAGCAGTTGACTACGCTCAAAAATACCTAACCGAAGTGAAAGAGTTACAGTTTACATTCTTCTCATGATAAACAGGACACAATCCGGCTGAGTTTCAACCACATTGCAGATGATAAAAGAGTGGGAGACGGACAAAACTTGGCTTCCGAAAGTAAAAAATCGACGAGGTTGTTTACCTCATCCTTAAGTAAAAGAGCATACACACGCACACACACTCAGCTCTCTTTAGAAACATGTTGGCGAGCACTTGATGGAACTGCGTTTATTTTTCTGTTTCTTATTAAGGTGTCAAAGGAAGCGGAGAAGGTAAAACGCTGGTTGGAGAAGAATGAAGCTGAGCAGAAAAGTGAGTGTTGCTTCATTTTCTCTTTCTTTGAACGTCTTTAACATATGACAAAACTTTGGTCATAGGAGTGCTCTGTGGAGCAAGCCAGTGTTCACGTCCGATGAAGTGTCCACCAAAGTATTTACCCTGCAAGACAAGGTATCACGATAAAAGGCCTGATAAATTAATAACAGAAATCACAAGAATGGGTTTTTATTTAATTTGGTGTTAAATTATATATCTATATATATATGTAGGTTACGAAGATTAATAGGATTCCAGTGCTAAAGCCAAAGATAGAGAAAATAACCAAGAATCACAACACATCGAAGGAGGAGGGGGAACAATCAAAGTCTTCAGACTCTACCAATTCTTCTAAATCTCAATCTACCAAAGAAGAAGGAAGTCACGAGGAGCTTTGATTAACATATTATTTATTTATAATTATAGAGTTTAGTTTTTTGCGAATGCTTAAGTGTCAAAAGCCAAGCTGGGATGAGCAAATATGATTTTATTCCTTTCTCATCTTCTTCCCATGAGAAAATAAATGTTAATATCAAGTTTCCTTGAAGATAATATTTACAATACCAAGACTTGAGAATGTTGGAAAAAGCCGCAAACGCAGTCATGAGTGAATGTTGAATTTTCTATCATGTGTTTTATGTGTTTTTGTTGTTTGAAACATGGTTGTGTTCTCGGTGCCAATTGTAGCTCACCAAGAAATAGTTTCTACTTTGATTTTTTATTACTAATAAAGCACAGGATTCTCGCAGATCAAAATGTTGTTCTCTCATTCCATTAAGACACGATCACATCGAAACATTAGAAAATAGCATTACTATGGTGTCCTGAACATCTACAGTTTTCCAAGCTTATTTGGACCTCTCTTTATGCTTTTTGTTAAACTAAAAATACAAATCTTACCAAATCAAAAACCACAACATAACATAGCATCACCCACAGAATTTTTGTATAGAGCATCAATAACATCAACGACTCGCGCTGGGCTATGCACCTAGTATGTATAAAGACTTACAAAATGTTATAACGGTAAGCAATCTTTTTATATGATCGGCTGTCGCACACTTGTTTTTACATTTGTTACATCTATATACCATTTCTTTGGGGTGACAAATAATATAGTTTTTTGTAAGTATTACTTTTGTTCAAATTTCACAAACGGAATTTAGAGAAAAAAAGACACTTTGAGCCAACACTTTCTACAAAGTTAACGTGGCATGATTTATATACACATGCAAATCCACAATCTGTAAATTAAATACATGATATATGTGATGTTACACTTACATGCAGACGTTCCTTAACTTCCTTTGGTGGTTCATGCATGAAAGAAAAAGATAAATAACTAAATGGAAAAGTAAAGCGTGAATGATTACATAAAATTTGAGCTAGGCAGCAACAAATACTTTGAGCATGATGACAGTAGCTATCTTGTTAAAGGTAAGGCATGTCGTTCGAAGAAGCATGCACTTTGGCACTATACATATAAAACAATACAAGGGTCAACTTAGATTACCAACATCGAACCAGACAAAGGCAAAAGTAAAACAACACGAGTGTTCGATGTCAACAAGGAAAAGTGATGCACTGCAATAGTTTTTAAGCCTTTTGATTTTGAAATAGCATTATGAGGGAAGAGGAAAAAGAATGGTCTCTAAGTAATCACCAAAAGTATAAAATTAGAAGCACTTGAGTAGCAGTATAATGTCTGAGAGGCTACGAGCCAACTGAGACCGACCCTGTCGGGAAAATAAAACCCTTTTTATATATTGAAATTTGGGTTTACTTTGCTGGCGTAATCATAGGATGAGGAGAAAAATAACAGGTGTGATGATACAACACATATGATATGCTGGTATAGTAATAATTTAACACAATGGCAACTATCATAACTGTTGTTACAGTTTGGTTTGAAACAAAGACTCACACTTCTTTATATTTGTTGTATCTGTATACATTGCAATTAATTGGTTTTCTACGTACTATTTGTTATGGGGTTTTGGAATACCTTTGTTAGAGATATGTCACAACTTTAAGATCAAATCATTAGTTATGGCGTATAAACATTTGGCTAATAAAAAGAGCTATTGCTGAGTGAGATTTAAACTTACGATTAAAACATGGGTGGACAATAAAAGAAGAGCTAGTAAAGGGAACTCTTGATTATCCTCTTTTTGCTAAAGTTTTTGTTTTCTTAGCATTACCATTAACCATTGACTCATAAATAGTGAAATTTATTTTTGTGTTATCATTGATATTCTTGTTGTCTGCAATAATGAAAGTTAATAAGTTGCCTTATGCATAGGTCGCAGTCTAAATCATGCAATGTGATCTTTGTTCTTTTTTTTTCGTTTTGCGACTCTTTATTGTCTTAGACTAAAACAGAACTCTTTCGCATTCATTCATCTCTTCCTCACCTTAAAAGCAAAGCCCACATTCTTCAACTTCACTTTTGAATCGGAAGGAGATTAGAAATACTCGTTGACCCTTTTCCACGTGTTAATCCCAAAGTAGCTTGACCAAAAGCCATCCTTAGCTATATATCATTGTTCTACTATAATCTAAGAACTATAACGTATAAACTTAAACATGTTAATGGGGATCGTATACAGTTTAATACTAGCTCAGTACATACATATTTGGCTATATATATTCAACTTTTCCACCTGAACATACAACATATAAAATGCAGCTGCTTCGTAACAGACCGGTTGCAACAGCACGAAAAATCATCAAAACGAATGCGAGTTTGGGACAGCTTTATAACTATATGCAACAAGCTTATCATCACAAGGGCCGGCTCATAGTTTATAGGGGCTTCTAGGCAAAAAAAAACTTAGCCCCTTTAATAATTTAAGAAAAACTCAATTTAAACATAAATTTTAAAAAACTATATTGTATAGAAATTTATTAAATTTAGATATGAAAACATATAAAAAAAATTAGAATACATGTATATTTATTTTCGTTCTTTAAAAATAAGATTTAAAAATAAATTTGAAAAATTTGGACCCTTAATATCATGGGTCCAGCGCTGTCGCGACTGCCGCCCTCAGCCGCCCTGATCATCACATGCAGTCACCAAAACTATATTGTATAGAAATTTATTAAATTTAGATATGAAAACATATAAAAAATTAGAATACATGTATATTTATTTTCGTTCTTAAAAATAAGATTTAAAAATAAATTTGAAAAATTTGGACCCTTAATATCATGGGTCCAGGCGCTGTCGCACTGCCGCCCTCAGCCGCCCTGATCATCACATGCAGTCACCATTAGTATACCAGCAACCTCAAATAAGAACTTTCTTTGTATCTTTTTCTGTCTTCCAATAGAAAAGAAGTTGCCAAGAACAGTTTCTTTCTACTAGCGTTTAAAAGAACTGAAAGAATCAACGATCCAAGCAACTACATTCACCGGAAACCTCAATGTTCGGTTGATGAAACTCTGTTCGATATAGAAAAAGAGGTTGATGATTTGTTACCAGTGGAAGTCAAAGAGCACTGTGTAAGGAATTTCCTCCTCAGTGGTGGAGCTAGAAATACTTTTACGGGATCATAATATATAAATCTATATTATTAAAATTAATATTATATGATACGATAACAAAAACATTTTTTCTAATAAGACATATGAGATTATAAACATAAATTAGTGGGGTCAAATGTTAAAATTTCTCAAAATATTAAAGTAATTTTAGAAAAATATACACTAAATTTTTTTTTTCCCAATAGTGGGAGATCATATGACCCCATAAACTCTTTCTCTCCCCTGCCTCCAGTCCACAATGGTAGGAGGATGTGTTGCTGCTATGCCTATCCTTAAAATGATTCCGACCTCTCTCCTTTGGGGTTACTACTTCATGGCTATTGAGAGCTTACCCGAAACCAGTTTTGGGAGAGAATCTTATTTCTCTTCACAGCCCCAAGTCACGCTTCAAGTAACTAAAGCTCATACTCCTGATTTTAATACTTGAAGAAGTATTAACAATTTTTGTTTCAAATTAGATGAAGTTTTCAAATTTTAAATTAAAATTTAATAAATTTTATACTATATAATTATTTAGATTCTGCAGGCTATTTTTATTGGTGGAATTTTTGATTTAATAGATAACTAATGATGTTTTGTATAGAAAATATAGAAAATTAAATGTTTTTAAAAATTTGCGCGTTTTAATTTAAAATCTTATTTATTAAAAACGAAGGGCGTATATTTTAGTCACATTCAACTTCAAGAAGCCTCTTTTCATGACTCATTTATGTTTGCAGGGTTCCTGAAGAATACCACGCAACATTCGTTGAAGCCGTTCCATTTAGGACGATTGCAATGTTCACTCCAAACGGTTTATCTGTTAATCTGCTTTGGTCTCACATGGATCCCAATAGCAGGAGTCATGTTCCCTTTAATGATCATGTTCTTGATTCCTGTAAGACAATACATCCTCCCTAGATTCTTCAAAAGAGCTCATCTTCAGGACTTGGACGCAGCTGAGTATGAAGAAGCTCCAGCTTTACCCTTCAATCTCGCAGCGGTAACTAAAACATAACTTATTTGTTTTTTAATTTAAGCTTCTTCTATTATTTTATCCTTTACACTTTAACTTCGAGCAGGAAACGGAGATTGGATCGACAACTTCGTATCCAGGAGACTCAGAGATTCTTGATGAGGTTATTACACGAAGCAGAGGAGAGTTTAGACACACGAGTAGTCATAAGGTCACGAGTTCGAGTTCAACTCCTGTCAATAATAGGAGTTTGTCTCAAGAGTTTAGTCCACGAGTGGGTGAACTCAGGTTTGGTCAGATGAGTCCTCGAGTAGTTGGTAATAGTCCAAAGCCGGCTTGTGGAAGGAGTCCCTTGAACCAGTCCTCCTCAAAGTGAGATGATATATACTCAATAAAACAAAACCACACCAATGAGGATGAATTTTTAATTAGTTAATTAATTTGATCTTTAGTTATTATGAGAAACAAAAGCTTTGAATAATCTCTCTTTAGTTAATGTGTTGTATGTGTTTGTAATCCCTTCCATTGTGTTTTATCTTTTGAGTTTCTGTAAAATCTTACTTATATGTAACTCTGTGTGGCAAATATGTATAAAGACTTTAGCAAAAAAAAAAATGTATGAAGACTTGAAATGTTATAACGGTAAGCAATCTTTGTATATGATCGGCTGTCACACACTTGTTTTTCATTTCTTTCATCTATATACCATTTCTTTGGGTGACAAATAATATAGTTTTTTAACCTATGAGGTGAACCTTTAAATTCACCTCTCTGAACGAATAATTACACGTAGATAATTAATTAAATAATAAATTTATTTAAAAATAACTAAAATAAAGAATAACGCCAATTTTACGATGATGTGAAGTCGCTAACTAAACCAGAAACCCTAAATTTTAAATTCTAAATCCTAAACTTTAAATCTAAACCCAAACCCTATACTCCTAAACTCAATCTAGATTCTAAACTCATCAGAGACCCTAAACCCAATTTTATACCTTAAACCCAAACTGATATATACACCCAAACTATAAACCCTAAATCCAAACCATATACATTAAACCTAAACTTAGACCCTAAACCCAAACCTTATATCGCCTAGGTTTAAGGTTTGAGTTTAAGGTTTATGATTTGGGTTTTAAGTCTAAGATTTAGATTTAGGTATAATGGCCTGTGCTGAGGGTCTAAGATTTGGTTTAGGGTATAAGGTTTGGATTTAAGGTTTACGGTTTGGGTTTAGGTGTAGGATTTGAGTTTAGAGTATACAGTTTGGGTTTAGGATCTAGGATTTGGGTTTAGGTATAGGGTTTGAGTTTAAGATTTACGGTTTAGAGTTAAGAATTTAAGATTTGATTTAAGGTTTAGACGGCAAGGCCAACGCTATTAAAATTAGCATAATTCTTCTTTTTAGTTATTTTAAAATAAATTTAATATTTTTAATTAATTATCTACTGACACTTTGATTGATACTAAAAGAAGAGGTGAATTTAAAGGTTCACCAAAACTTTTTTTAAGTATTACTTTGTTCAAATTTCACAAATGGAATTTAGAAAAATAGACACTTTGAGCCAACACTTTCTACAAAGTTAACGTGGCATGATTTATATACACATGCAAATCCACAATCTGTAAATTAAATACATGATATATGTGATTTTTTTTTTTTGAACTTAATATATGTGATGTTACACTTACATGCAGACGTTCCTTAACTTCCTTTGGTGGTTCATGCATGAAAGAAGAAGAGAAATAACTAAATGGAAAAGCAAAGCGTGAATGATTACATAAAATTTGAAGCAACAACAAATACTTTGAGCATGATGACAGTAGCTATCTTGTTAAAGGTAAGGCATGTCGTTCGAAGAAGCATGCACTTTGACACTACATATAAAACAATACAAGGGTCAACTTATATTACCAACATCGAACCAGACAAAGACAAAAGTGAAACAACACGAGTGTTCGATGTCAATAAGGAAAAGTGATGCACTGCAATAGTTTTAAGCCTTTTGATTTTGAAATAGCATTATGAGGGAAGAGGAAAAAGAATGGTCTCTAATTAATCACCAAAAGTATAAAATTAGAAGCACTTGAGTAGCAGTATAATGTATGAGAGGCTACGAGCCAATTGAGACCGACCCTGTCGGGAAAATAAAACCCTTTTTATATATTGAAATTTGGGTTTACTTTGCTGGCGTAATCATAGGATGAAGAGAAAAATAACAGGTGTGATGATACAACATATATGGTATGCTGGTATAGTAATAATTTAACACAATAGCAACTATCATAACTGTTGTTACAGTTTAGTAATTTGAAACAAAGATTCACACTTATTTATATTTGTTGATTAATTAGAGACCATTGATCTTTGTACTATTTGCAAACAGTCGCAATAATGACTGAATACATTGCAAACAGTCGATTTTCTACGTACTATTTGTTATGGGGTTTTGGAATACCTTTGTTGAAGATATATGTCACAACTTTGAGATCAAATCATTAGTTATGGCGTATAAACATGTGACTACAATAAAAGAGCTATTGCTGAGTGAGATTTAAACTTACGATTAAAACGTGGGTGGACAATAAAAGAAGAGCTAGTAAAGGGAACTCTTGAGTATCCTCTTTTGCTAAAGTTTTGTTTTCTTAGCATTAACCATTGACTCATAAATAGTGAAATTTATTGTGTTATCATTGATATTCTTGTTGTCTGCAATTATGAAAGTTAATAAGTTGCCTTATGCATAGGTCGCAGTCTAAATCATGCAATGTGATCTTTGTTCTTTTTTTTTTCCTTTTGCGACTCTTTATTGTCTTAGACTAAAACAGAACTCTTTCGCATTCATTCATCTCTTCTTCACCTTAAAAGCAAAGCCCACATTCTTCAACTTCACTTTTGATGGAAGGAGATTAGAAATACTCGTTGACCCTTTTCCACGTGTTAATCCCAAAGTAGCTTGACCAAAAGCCATCCTTAGCTATATATCATTGTTCTACTATAATCTACGAATTATAAAGTATAAACTTAAACATGTTAATGGAGATCGTATACAGTTTAATACTAGCTCAGTACATACATATTTGGCCATTCCAATATTGAATATATATTCAACTTTTCCACCCGAACATACAACATACAAAATGGATCAGAGGGCCGCAGACATCTCCTTCTGTCACTCTACGCCGTATCGCTGTTCAGACTATCCTCTTTCACTTGTGGAAGCAACACAACAACGTCATTCACAACGAAATATCTCTCTCCACAGCTGAAGTCTTCCGTTATGTTGATCGCGACATCCGGACTATCATCACTGCTAAGCGAAAGCAAAGAACTTTGCTTCTCTCATGCCTCTTTGGCTTAGATAATTTATCTCCCAGATCTTCTTCCTAGTTTCATTCTGTTCTTCCCTTTTTACCATAATGGTATTGCTTGATTTTGTACATTTGACTCTTTCATTAATTTGAATATTAACAGTTTAGCAAAAAAATCATATAAAATGCAGCTGCTTCGTAACTTGATTTTGTAAATCTGAATCTTTCATTAATTTGAATAATAACAGTTTAGCAAAAAAATCATATAAAATGCAGCTGCTTCGTAACAGACTGGTTGCAACAGCACGAAAAGCATCAAAACGAATGCGAGTTTGGGACAGCTTTATAACAATATATCCAACAAGCTTATCATCACCATGGCCGGCTCCTAGTTTATAGGGGTCCCTAGGCAAAAAAATTTAGGCCCTTCAATAATTTAAGAAAATTTTAATTTAAACATAAATTTTAAAAACTACATTGTACAGAAATTTGTTATATTTAGATATGAAAACATATAAAATAAAATAAAATGTTAGAATACATGTATATTTATTTTCGTTCTTTAAAAATAAGATTTAAAAATAAATTTGAAAAATTTGGACTTTTAATACCATGGGTCCACGGGTGGTCGCACGCACAGTTTGCCCTCGTATATGAGCCGGCCCTGATCATCACATGCAGACACTATTAGTATACCAGCAACCTCAAGTAAGAACTTTCTTTGTATCTTTTTTTTCTTTCCAATAGAACAAGAAGTTGCCAAGAACAGTTTCTTTCTACTAGCGTTTAAAAGAACTGAAAGAATCAACGATCCAAGCAACTACATTCACGGAAACCTCAATGCTCCGGTTGATGAAACTCTGTTCGATATAGAAAAAGAGGTTGATGATTTGTTACCAGTGGAAGTCAAAGAGCACTGTGTAAGGAATTTCCTCCTGTCAGTGGTGGAGCTAGAAATACTTTTAACCGGGATCATAATATATAAATCTATATTATTAAAATTAATATTATATGATACGATAACAAAAACATTTTTTCTAATAAGACATATGAGATTATAAACATAAATTAGTGGGGTCAAATGTTAAAATTTCTCAAAATATTAAAGTAATTTTAGAAAAATATACACTAAATTTTCTTTTTCCCAATAGTGGGAGATCATATGACCCCATAAACTCTTCTTCGCCTCCGCCCCTGCCTCCAGTCCACAATGGTAGGAGGATGTGTTGCTGCTATGCCTATCCTTAAAATGATTCCGACCTCTCTCCTTTGGGGTTACTTCGCCTTCATGGCTATTGAGAGCTTACCCGGAAACCAGTTTTGGGAGAGAATCTTATTTCTCTTCACAGCCCCAAGTCGCCGCTTCAAGTAACTAAAGCTCATACTCCTGATTTTTAATACTTGAAGAAGTATTAACAATTTTTTTGTTTCAAATTAGATGAAGTTTTCAAATTTTAAATTAAAATTTAATAAATTTTATACTATATAATTATTTAGATTCTGCAGGCTATTTTTTATTGGTGGAATTTTTGATTTAATAGATAACTAATGATGTTTTGTATAGAAAATATAGAAAATTAAATGTTTTTAAAAATTTGCGCGTTTTAATTTAAAATCTTATTTATTAAAAAAACGAAGGGCGTATATTTTAGTCACATTCAACTTCAAGAAGCCTCTTTTCATGACTCATTTATGTTTGCAGGGTTCCTGAAGAATACCACGCAACATTCGTTGAAGCCGTTCCATTTAGGACGATTGCAATGTTCACTCCAAACGGTTTATCTGTTAATCTGCTTTGGTCTCACATGGATCCCAATAGCAGGAGTCATGTTCCCTTTAATGATCATGTTCTTGATTCCTGTAAGACAATACATCCTCCCTAGATTCTTCAAAAGAGCTCATCTTCAGGACTTGGACGCAGCTGAGTATGAAGAAGCTCCAGCTTTACCCTTCAATCTCGCAGCGGTAACTAAAAACATAACTTATTTGTTTTTTTTTAATTTAAGCTTCTTCTATTATTTTATCCTTTACACTTTAACTTCGAGCAGGAAACGGAGATTGGATCGACAACTTCGTATCCAGGAGACTCAGAGATTCTTGATGAGGTTATTACACGAAGCAGAGGAGAGTTTAGACACACGAGTAGTCATAAGGTCACGAGTTCGAGTTCAACTCCTGTCAATAATAGGAGTTTGTCTCAAGAGTTTAGTCCACGAGTGGGTGAACTCAGGTTTGGTCAGATGAGTCCTCGAGTAGTTGGTAATAGTCCAAAGCCGGCTTGTGGAAGGAGTCCCTTGAACCAGTCCTCCTCAAAGTGAGATGATATATACTCAATAAAACAAAACCACACCAATGAGGATGAATTTTTAATTAGTTAATTAATTTGATCTTTAGTTATTATGAGAAACAAAAGCTTTCTTGAATAATCTCTCTTTAGTTAATGTGTTGTATGTGTTTGTAATCCCCTTCCATTGTGTTTTATCTTTTGAGTTTCTGTAAAATCTTACTTATATGTAACTCTGTGTGGCAAATATGTATAAAGACTTTAGCAAAAAAAAAAATGTATGAAGACTTGAAATGTTATAACGGTAAGCAATCTTTGTATATGATCGGCTGTCACACACTTGTTTTTCATTTCTTTCATCTATATACCATTTCTTTGGGTGACAAATAATATAGTTTTTTAACCCTATGAGGTGAACCTTTAAATTCACCTCTCTGAACGAATCAAATTGTCACGTAGATAATTAATTAAAATAATAAATTTATTTAAAAATAACTAAAATAAAGAATAACGCCAATTTTACGATGATGTGAAGCAGCTAACTAAACCGTAAACCCTAAATTTTAAATTCTAAATCCTAAACTTTAAATCCTAAACCCAAACCCTATACCTAAACTCAAATCCTAGACCCTAAACTCAATGAGACCCTAAACCCAAATTTTATACCTTAAACCCAAACTGTATACCATACACCCAAACTATAAACCCTAAATCCAAACCATATACACTAAACCTAAATCCTAGACCCTAAACCCAAACCTTATATCGCCTAGGTTTAAGGTTTGAGTTTAAGGTTTATGATTTGGGTTTTAAGTCTAAGATTTAGATTTAGGGTATACGGTTTATGCTGAGGGTCTAAGATTTGGTTTAGGTATAAGGTTTGGATTTAAGGTTTCACGGTTTGGGTTTAGGTGTAGGATTTGAGTTTAGAGTATACAGTTTGGGTTTAGGATCTAGGATTTGGGTTTAGGGTATAGGGTTTGAGTTTAAGATTCTGGTTTAGAGTTAAGAATTTAAGATTTGGATTTAAGGTTTAGACGGCGGCGTCAACGTTATTAAAATTAGCATAATTCTTCTTTTTTTAGTTATTTTAAAATAAATTTAATATTTTTTAATTAATTATCTACGTGACACTTTGATTGATACTAAAAGAAGAGGTGAATTTAAAGGTTCACCAAAACTTTTTTTAAGTATTACTTTGTTCAAATTTCACAAATGGAATTTAGAAAAATAGACACTTTGAGCCAACACTTTCTACAAAGTTAACGTGGCATGATTTATATACACATGCAAATCCACAATCTGTAAATTAAATACATGATATATGTGATTTTTTTTTTTGAACTTAATATATGTGATGTTACACTTACATGCAGACGTTCCTTAACTTCCTTTGGTGGTTCATGCATGAAAGAAGAAGAGAAATAACTAAATGGAAAAGCAAAGCGTGAATGATTACATAAAATTTGAAGCAACAACAAATACTTTGAGCATGATGACAGTAGCTATCTTGTTAAAGGTAAGGCATGTCGTTCGAAGAAGCATGCACTTTGACACTACATATAAAACAATACAAGGGTCAACTTATATTACCAACATCGAACCAGACAAAGACAAAAGTGAAACAACACGAGTGTTCGATGTCAATAAGGAAAAGTGATGCACTGCAATAGTTTTAAGCCTTTTGATTTTGAAATAGCATTATGAGGGAAGAGGAAAAGAATGGTCTCTAATTAATCACCAAAAGTATAAAATTAGAAGCACTTGAGTAGCAGTATAATGTATGAGAGGCTACGAGCCAATTGAGACCGACCCTGTCGGAAAATAAAACCCTTTTATATATTGAAATTTGGGTTTACTTTGCTGGCGTAATCATAGGATGAAGAGAAATAACAGGTGTGATGATACAACATATATGGTATGCTGGTATAGTAATAATTTAACACAATAGCAACTATCATAACTGTTGTTACAGTTTAGTAATTTGAAACAAAGATTCACACTTATTTATATTTGTTGATTAATTAGAGACCATTGATCTTTGTACTATTTGCAAACAGTCGCAATAATGACTGAATACATTGCAAACAGTCGATTTTCTACGTACTATTTGTTATGGGGTTTTGGAATACCTTTGTTGAAGATATATGTCACAACTTTGAGATCAAATCATTAGTTATGGCGTATAAACATGTGACTACAATAAAAAGAGCTATTGCTGAGTGAGATTTAAACTTACGATTAAAACGTGGGTGGACAATAAAAGAAGAGCTAGTAAAGGGAACTCTTGAGTATCCTCTTTTTGCTAAAGTTTTTGTTTTCTTAGCATTAACCATTGACTCATAAATAGTGAAATTTATTGTGTTATCATTGATATTCTTGTTGTCTGCAATTATGAAAGTTAATAAGTTGCCTTATGCATAGGTCGCAGTCTAAATCATGCAATGTGATCTTTGTTCTTTTTTTTTTTTTTCCTTTTTGCGACTCTTTATTGTCTTAGACTAAAAACAGAACTCTTTCGCATTCATTCATCTCTTCTTCACCTTAAAAGCAAAGCCCACATTCTTCAACTTCACTTTTGATGGAAGGAGATTAGAAATACTCGTTGACCCTTTTCCACGTGTTAATCCCAAAGTAGCTTGACCAAAAGCCATCCTTAGCTATATATCATTGTTCTACTATAATCTACGAATTATAAAGTATAAACTTAAACATGTTAATGGAGATCGTATACAGTTTAATACTAGCTCAGTACATACATATTTGGCCATTCCAATATTGAATATATATTCAACTTTTCCACCCGAACATACAACATACAAAAATGGATCAGAGGGCCGCAGACATCTCCTTCTGTCACTCTACGCCGTATCGCTGTTCAGACTATCCTCTTTCACTTGTGGAAGCAACACAACAACGTCATTCACAACGAAATATCTCTCTCCACAGCTGAAGTCTTCCGTTATGTTGATCGCGACATCCGGACTATCATCACTGCTAAGCGAAAGCAAAGAACTTTGCTTCTCTCATGCCTCTTTGGCTTAGATAATTTATCTCCCCAGATCTTCTTCCTAGTTTCATTCTGTTCTTCCCTTTTTTTTACCATAATGGTATTGCTTGATTTTGTACATTTGACTCTTTCATTAATTTGAATATTAACAGTTTAGCAAAAAAAAATCATATAAAAATGCAGCTGCTTCGTAACTTGATTTTGTAAATCTGAATCTTTCATTAATTTGAATAATAACAGTTTAGCAAAAAAAAAAAATATAAAAATGCAGCTGCTTCGTAACAGACTGGTTGCAACAGCACGAAAAAGCATCAAAACGAATGCGAGTTTGGGACAGCTTTATAACAATATATCCAACAAGCTTATCATCACCATGGCCGGCTCCTAGTTTATAGGGGTCCCTAGGCAAAAAAAAATTTAGGCCCTTCAATAATTTAAGAAAATTTTAATTTAAACATAAATTTTTAAAAACTACATTGTACAGAAATTTGTTATATTTAGATATGAAAACATATAAAATAAAATAAAATGTTAGAATACATGTATATTTATTTTTGTTCTTTAAAAAAAGATTTAAAAATAAATTTGAAAAATTTGGACTTTTAATACCATGGGTCCACGGGTGGTCGCACGCACAGTTTGCCCTCGTATATGAGCCGGCCCTGATCATCACATGCAGACACTATTAGTATACCAGCAACCTCAAGTAAGAACTTTCTTTGTATCTTTTTTTTTCTTTCCAATAGAACAAGGAGTTGCTAAGAACATTTTCTTTCTACTAGCTTAAAAGAACTGAAAGAATCAACGATCCAAGCAACTACATTCACGGAAACCTCAACGCTCCGGTTGATGAAACTATGTTCGATATAGAGAAAGAGGTTGATGATTTGTTACCAGTGGAAGTCAAAGAGCAGCGTGTAAGCAATTTCCTCCGGTCAGTGGCGGAGCTAAAAATACTTTTAACCGGGATCATAATATATAAATATAATATTAAAATTTAATAATATATGATACGATGGTAAAAATATTTTTTCTAATAGGACATATTAGAACATAAACATAAATTAGTAGGGTCAAATGTCAAAATTTCTCAAAATATTAAAGTAATTTTAGAAAAATATACACTAAATTTTCTTTTTCCAAAATTTAGTGGGATCATGTGACCTTAAACTCTTCTTTGCTCCACCTCTGCCTCCAGTCCACAATGGTAGGAGGATGTGTTGCTGCTATGCATATCCTTAAAATGATCCCAACCTCTGTCCTTTGGGGTTACTTTGCCTTCATGGCTATTGAGAGCTTACCCGGAAACCAGTTTTAGGAGAGAATCTTATTTCTCTTCACCGCCCCAAGTTGCCGTTTCAAGTCACTACAGCTCATACTCCTTCCGATTTTAAATACTTGAAGTATTAGAAGAAATTTTTTGTTTCAATTGTATACTATATAATTCTTTATATTCTGCAGGCTATTTTTTATTGGTGGAATTTGTGATTTAATAGATAACTAATGATGTTTTGTATAGAAAATATAGAAAATTAAATGTTTTTAAAAAATTCTGTGTTTTAATTTAAAAATTTATTTATTAAAAAACAAAGGGAGTATATTTTAGTCACATCCAACTTCAAGAAGCCTCTTTTCATGACTCATTTATGTTTGCAGGGTTCTTGAAGACTACCACGCAACATTCGTTGAAGCCGTTCCATTCAGGATGATTGCAATGTTCACTCCAAACGGTTTATCTGTTAATTTGCTTTGGTCTCATATGGATCCCAATAGCAGGAGTCATGTTCCCTTTAATGATCATGTTCTTGATTCCTGTAAGACAATACATCCTCCCTAGATTCTTCAAAAGAGCTCATCTTCAAGACTTAGACTCAGCTGTATATGAAGAAGCTCCAGCTTTACCCTTCAATCTCGCAGCGGTAAACCAAAAATCTGTTGTTTATGTACTTTAAGCTTGTTCTATTCTTGATCTTTTACGGTTTAACTTTCAGCAGGAAACGGAGATTGGATCGACAACTTCATATCCAGGAGACTCAGAGATTCTTGATGAGGTTATTACACGAAGCAGAGGAGAGTTTAGACACACAAGTAGTCCTAAGGTCACAAGTTCAAGTCCGCCTGTTAATAACAGGAGTTTATCTCAAGTGTTTAGTCCACGAGTTGGTGAACTCAGGTCTGGTCAGATGAGTCCTCGTGTCGTGTTGAGAGTAGTCCAAACCCGGCTAGTTGTGGGAGGAGTCCCTTGAACCAGTCCTCGTCGAAGTGAGATTATATATTCAAGAAGCTCAATAAAACAAAACCCCAATGAGGATGAATATTTAGTTAGTTAATTTAATTAGATCGTTAGTTCTTATAAGAAACAAAAGCTTCTTGAAAATCTATCTTTAGTTTTAATGTGTTTGTAATCCCTTGTCCCTGGTGTTTTATCTTTTGAGTCTTTGTAAAATGGGAAATTAGGTCCAATAACCTTTAAAAAAACTATAATTCACTAAATAACCAAAACCCCACCATCTTTCCTCATTTTTCTTCCTATCTCTCTTTACCATTTTACTACAAATCTAATTTCTCTTTTTTTTTTGGTTATTTCACAAATAAACACTCCTAAAATCTTACTTATTTCGTAATTTATGTTGCTAAAAAAATGTAACTCTGTGCGGCAACTATGTATAAAGACTTCAAATGTTAACGGTAAACAATCTTTTTATATGATCGGCTGTCACACTCTTGTTAATCGGTCAACTTTTACATTTGCTACATTTATATAACATTTCTTTGGGTGACTGAGTATGTTATATAGTTTTGTACGTAAATATTACTTTTGTTCAAATTTGACAAAAGAAATTTAGAGCATTGCCAACTACTACCTTTTAACGGGAATTTTCCTATATATACAATTTAAATTAAAAACATGTAATATTTTCATTTTGTGTGAGATAAATCTCTATAAATAATATGATAATAAAAAAAAGAAGAAATAAAAGATTAAACCAACGGTAACAAAATTTTGAAAAGGTTACTGTTGCTTTAAAATTTAAATGATGACCGTTGTTGTAATAAAGGTAATCAAAATCTCCACCTGTCAATATATAGCTTTGATGAGAAATAAAAGATGTCTCTCTCCTCCGCATAGAGGGCTAATGTTCTTCTGGATCACCAGCTCCTTCATTTATACTTCCTCTATAAATCGTATCGTGACTCTCTCTCTCTCTCTCTCTCTA
>JAAMPC010000494.1:0-25149 GCA_016771965.1 Brassica carinata | reverse complement strand
CATGAATCAAGGTTGTGACTTCGTTTTAATATATAAGATATAAATCCAATTATTGATAGTCCAATAAAAATTGTTGGTATGCCCAAAATTTAAATGATAAAATTAGATATTAAATGTAACATGACTTTCTAGGAATATGTCTATTAGGTCTATTTTCTAAAAAATCACACATGAATTAAGGTTGTGACTTCGTTTTAATATATAAGATGAATGACAACATCATCGCTAAAAATTATCAGATTTTTGTGACAATTTCATCAATATCAGTTTCTGTATATAACAAATAAAATTAGATCATCTTGCTAGTAAAAATCATAAAGATGTCTAATGACATTTTTTAACCATTACAATATATGTCCTTTTAAAATTGATTTAATTATTTTTAATCATTCAATTTAAATTATATAACTAAACTATTTTAAATATTGACATAATAATATTGAGAGACTCTTTTGTAGAGATGCATTGCTAATTGCTAATGATGCTCTAAGATTCTCACTTGATATAAAACTTTCTCAAATAACATTTAAACTACTCAAATGTTAAGAAAACACATGACTTTCATTAGTTGTATCTTATATGTTGCTCACCAACACACATCATGTTCTTAAGACTGATGATGAGATCATGGAAGCTGCTAGCCAAAAAAAAGACACAATCAAAGAGGAAGCAAAGTCTTCTCGTTCTTAGGGTTAAATTAAATATAAACAGTGACAAAAAAAAGACCAGAAACCAATAGAAATCGCGTGAATATCCACATGACAAAGATCAAAAATGTATACAAAAACATAAAACATACGAAGCCTTAGGCAAATGGAATATAGTAAAATATATTGAGTTCAGCTAGTTATAAAATAACATTTGCTTCTTTTTTTTACTGTCCACCTGTTTTATTTATTTTTCACATATTATATGGCTTCTATTTACAGCGTATAACTATTACTTTATATACTAAGTTACAAAATTATTACAATTTTTAATTTCCCTCTATTCTTTTACTATTTAAGTAAAATAAAATACTATAATAGTTAGCTTAAATAAAGATAACTTTGTTAACTGTAAATAAGTTTTAAATATTTTCAAAGAAACTCAAAAATACTATAACGGCTAGTTTAATAAATATAACTTTGTAACTGTAAATAAGTTCGAAATATTGTAAAAAAAAAAAAACTCAAAAATATTTTAGTTTGAAACGCATAGTGTCTCTGAATGTGAAACTGGTAAAGCTACTTTTATATATAGTTTTTCACTTTTTATCATGGGAATTTATCACCATGTGTTAATAAAGATAGTATTTACGAGGAAATGTTGAAACAAAAAGAGATTGGGGGGTTCTTTGATCAAATTAAAAAATAAAGAGATTGGGGTTCTTTTGCAAAAAAAAAAAAAAAAAGAAGACTGGGGTTGATCTTTTTTGTATCGTCGTGAGATACATGCTCATCTTCAATTATTTTATTTTGGTTAACTAGTCAAACTTCCAATTCTTTCTTATATGGATGTTATTCTCGCACTAAGGTGGCGATATTCACTTTATTCTAGTCCATACAATCATATCCCCCTCTCCATTATCCTATGTAAAGCATTTATATTTTCGGCGATCCCTCATCTAACGAGGATTACATAAAAGTAAAACCTTTTATGACAAATACATGTTCATTAGATTATAAACTTAGATGTTTTTGCTATCTCACTATTTCTCAAGTTCATACTAACAAGTCAACTGGTACGCAAAGGTTCCATAGTATATTGTTATTTGCAATAAATTAAAATTTAATATCCTCTAGATTATATTTGCGAAGTGATTTATACATAATCGTCATTCTGATAATTACCATTTGAAAAAAATGACATGGAACTTAAAATAGATGACATGGTTTAGAAAATAGTGACATGACATCATATTAATTGTGAGATGTAAAATTTTTTTATAAAAATTTAAATTTTTTTGCAGAGATTTTAAATATGGTAATAAAAATAACTTGTATATCATCATTAATGTCAATTTTCGATATAAATATTTATTTATGGTAAACTATTAAATATATTAATAATTCACATATCACAATTAAAATAATAAATTAACAAAAAGATTTTTCAGTTTAACTAAAACAAACAAAGTCTCAAATTTATTAGAATTTATATTTATATGTAATCACTAAACACAATAATATAATTAAAACTATTTTTATAAAATCTAATTTTATCTTTATTAAAATTTAAATAAAATCAAATTTAAATAGTTATACCAAATCAAAAGAAATAAGATTACAAAAATACGTTTATGATTTTTTATAACAATTGAAGTTAAAATATAAATTAATAATGTTGAAATATAAATCAAAATTTTCTTTTGAAATAAAAAATGTTATGTTAAAAATTACTATTTCTGCGCATGGCGCAGGAAAACTCCTAGTACTATATAATTTTCCAGTGGTATATATTACAATATATTAAAATCATATTTATCACATAATTCGCTAAATATAGAAATTCATATTGTTTTTGTTATCTATGCCAGAACTGAGTTAGTTATCATCATTTGAAGTGCCATGTGAATGTGGGATCGATATTGCGTGTAACACAATACGCGTCCTGACTTAAATGGCCATTGACAAAAGAAGTATCTAGTTCGTCCTTTTAAGCCTAATGTCCGCATTAAAATCACGAAATAAAAGAAGCATTTAGAAACAGTTTAGAAAAAAACATATTAAATTATTTAATTCACCAAAAATCATTTAAAATTCAAATAACTCCAAATCACTTCAAAATTATGCTATTATTTGAGAAGTGAATTTACTTACTAATCATGCTCTCCATAATTTTAGGTTCAGTCATATTTTAGCTCAAATAATTTTAGTGATTTAGGTGATAATTTATCATTATCTTTAAAAATGATAACGATAATATCATAATTAAATTTATATTATATTACTTTATTAATAATAAATATTACACATATTTTTATATTATATTTGGTTTAGTAATATTAAATCTACTGTATTTTAATATATATATATATATATATATATATATATGTATCACATAAGATAGAATGAATCATTTTATTTTTAAGATAATTTTTTAAGATTTTACATTATGTTCCCCAAAATATTTTACATCATAAATTTTAAAATAAATATAAATCCTGTATATAGTTTTAACTTTTATGTATATATGAATATTTTCAAGTTTATTTAACGTAATAAATGATATTTTATTAAAATGAAAAAACTTTATCATATATAAAAATTAATATTTAATTAATTATTAATATTTCAAAAGCATGAAAATAATCTATAATGGTTTTGAATTGATAATATATTTATTTACAAATTTTGTAAAATTATTAAGCCACCAAGTACAGACAAAACATATAGTTATATACTTTATGTAGTCTCTATGTTTTAAAAATGAGTAAAATACCAACAACTGGTAAGTAAAGGCTCCATAGTATATTGTTATCTGGAATAAATTAAAAATATAATACATTATATAATTTTCCAGTGGTATATATTACATTATATTAAAATCATATTTATCGCATAATTCGCTAAATATAGAAAGTGATATTGTTTTTGTTCTCTATGCAGAAACGACTTAGTTATCATCATTTGAAGTGCCATGTGAATGTGGGATCTATATTGACCTGTGACACAATACGCGTCGTGACTTAAATGGCCATTGACAAAAAGTATCTAGTTCGTCCTTCTTAAGCCTAACAGTGTCCGCATAAAATCATGAAATAAAAGAAGCATATAGTATCATTTTTTTTTTTTGGTGACTAAAATTTAGAATATCATTCTATTCATACTCTTGACCAAAATCGGGTCTGATCCTGTATTTAATTCCGTAATAACAATAGAAACATGTAAAACGTATTTGACATTTAAAACTTTTACAGCGAGCAATAAGAGATCTAACAATGGAAGTCGATAGGTGGTCACTGTAGTTTTTCACCGTGTCAACTGAGCTATTGCCCACTGTGCATTCAGAGTCGCAGACACTGCGAGAAAGACCATAACTAAATTGCATGTATGGTTAATTGATTGCATTCACATAAATAAAACCAAAGAGACGGCGAGAAAAAGACCGTAAAGAAATTGCTTGAATTAATTTGATTGCATTCACATTAATAAAACAACAGAGACTGCGAGAAAGACCGTATAGAAATTCCTGAATTAATTTGATTGCATTCACAATAACAAAACAATGGAGACAGCGAAATGACCATTAGACCATACCACATATAGATGACATCAACGAGAAAGTCATCTTTTCTTGAATTGTATTTTAAAATTTTCGTTAAATACACAGTTACACATATCACAATTTTTTAATACACTCATTGACACGAGTATTTGTTTGACTTGTAATGTTATGTTTTCCCGCACAAGTTTACATGACTTTGAGTCTTTGACCGAATCTCTTTCTATACTTCCACTAAACTGATTATATCCAGCTAGGTGATTTTACTATTAAGAGCTGGTTATAGTTTCTAGTACTGTTTAATTAACTCGTGTACACACTAGACGAGAGTATAGCTATACACGACACTTCATCACGTTTTGAATATCTAACTCCTTTTGGGATCTATTAACAATTTCTTAAACAGCTCACTATGAGTTTTTCCGCCTGATTTTTGGCTAAATATCACATATTTATATAAGCAATGCAACCAAATCAAATCCGGTAATCAAGTTTCACAAGTTACCACCGTATGTAGGCAAGTGGTTAACCTGTTGTGTTTTGAATTCAAGCTCCCATAAAAGAATGCCTTACACAGCTACACCGTGTTTCTAGTATTAGCAAAGTCTGTTTTAAGCATAGGAAGAGATTAAGATCCAAGGACCAACTCTTCCTACTTAAATAAATAAAGTTTCTCACAATTTGTATTTCAGTGTGATGTCCGTATATTCTGTCAAAACATAACATTATTTAAGAAGATTCTCAAATAATTACAGAACTTTTTGTTTTGAGTTAATATATTGATTTAGTTATTTGATCAATAGTTTGTTTTGTAGTTATATTGATCATAAAATTCAAAACACTAGTTTCATTTATTGGGACTGTAAAACAGAATTGGACACTCTAATTAACCTAAACTAACTTGTAATACTAGTATTATAGAACGCTGCACGTTTGTGGTCGTGGCATTATCTAGGTAAACTATTAATTAACGTAACTACCAATTATTGTCTAGTCTGTGCAACAAATACAATATACTTATTATACGTGTTATCGTCTATGCATGTAAAACAACTACTGCCTACCCATAATCTTAGTAACCAACAGTGATTAATTTTGCAGACACCGGCACTAACTAATACACCAGTGAATCAATATGCTCTTAATGAACGGATCGAATACATTATAAATAAATTGAGTATTTTATAAGGTGGTGCTTTGGGAATTGGGATATAGATTAGCCACAAGACGTGGGATTGTTTGATGACGCCATCTCATACCAATTGGCGTACAACTTCTCTGACTGATCTAGTCAGTTTTATTTCTTGCTCGAATTAGTTAACTGATATTCTGGAACATGATACTAAAAGACCATCTTATACCTGATCTTTAATGGAGTCCTTAGCCACAGTAATTGAATTAATTACATTTAAACAAATGAACATTTCTGTGACCAATTTTAAGAGGGGTTATAGAGGCACGTGTCAGCATAAGAAGCAAAAATTTTTTTCTATATTCTTTTTGTTTTTATTTTCTCTCCTCTTCGTTCTCTGTTCTCCGTCACAGAGGAAGGCACGAACCATCGTCGTTCTCGTCTATCCTCGTACTTCCCTGTCCAACCTCTCCATGTCTTCATGTATGACCTCCCTCGCAAATTCAATCTCGCCATGATGGATCCTCTACAACGGCGACGAAGAGAAAGAGAAAGAGAGAAAGAGGCAATTAGGGTTCTTGATCCCAAACTGGCTGATGCCTTCTACGTTCCCTTCTTCTCTTCCTTGAGCTTCAACACGCACGGGAAGAACATGACTGGTCCAGATACTGAACTTGACCGGCTATTACAGGTAAAAGGTCAAAACTTTATGGATGTTCTGATGGGAAAGGTCAAAACTTTCTGTTATGAATGCGTGATGAATCGCACAGTAGTAATGCCCTTTAGACCGTTTCACTGGAAGATGATCCTTTGGTAAAGAATTGATTCAAATGTTCTATTATTGATTAACATCAATTAGCTCCTTGTGGATCAATACTTTTGGTTTAGTTTAGGAATCTCCGACAACTCTCTTTCTATTGGTTTGAGTAATTGAGTTAATGAGAAATCAAAATATCGCAACTTTGGATGGTATTTGATCAGTGAGAAGAGCATGGGGCATGGGGAAAAGTTATCGATCTAAAAGAAACAGAGCAGCTTCCAGAGTGGCCGAGAAGGATTCTTTTGAAGCTTCCAAGGAAGGAACTCCTAGTGAGAACAGTGAAGTTTGCTATTCCAAGTGAGTGTTTTATCCCTTACACCTCTCAACATGGACTGATCTTTAATATTTTTTATCTATATCAGATATGGTTCTTACCCATTGAGAGGGAAGTATTGTCATGAGATGGCTTTGAGGATCCTCCTTGCCAGCATTGAGGTTTGTTTATCTTAACCATTTCCTCGTTTAGATATAACATTCTTGTGTCTTGTGCTGATAAACGATGAGAACACGATATGTTGTTTTGTAATGTCTTTATGTGTCACGCGTGGAGCATTGCGAGTTGTTCTGTTGTTTTGTTTTTTTCTTGTGTCAAGTCTTGTGGTCTGGTTTAGTTGTTCTCTTTGATCATCTCCTTGATCACAAAGTCTCCTTGATCACAAAATCTTCTTCTCTCATTCTCTCATTTAGGCCTGGGCAATCGGGTGACCATTCGGTTGGTTTCTAATCGGGTTTCGTTTTTCGGGTTTACAAAAACAGCCCCATTCGGTTATTGTAAAATTGGTCGGTACCGTTCGGGTTTCGCCGGGTTCGGTCGGATTTGATAGCACCTCCTAAACCCGGTTGAACCCATATAATATTCGATTCGTTCGAACCGGTTTCGGGTATCCATACTACTCATTATACCCGAAAATTCCATAAATCTGCATTTTATTTCATGACACTTACAGACATTGTCACGCTTAAAAGGACAATAAAAAAGTTAAAACACTTCCAGACCCTGCTCATGATCCAAACAGACACTGGTAACACTAACGCATCTCTCGTTCTCGTGCAAACACAACCTGAAACATACTTCAAAGAACCTGCATAACACAACTATCTTACACATAACAGAACTTGAATACATAGCCATTAATAAACGTAGACAAAGAAATGAAGAACTCCAAATAAACCTTTATTAAACTTCAATGTAAATCAAACTTGTTCTTAATAAAACTTAAAAGCAACTGTCAAAGCAGAATCCATCTCTAGTGAGACCAAAGCTGAAAATAAATAAAACCAAAGCCAACACCGAAAAAAAAGACTTCAGACTTCAAGCACAATCTTCAGTCTTCAATTCTCACGCTCTCAAACTCTGAAACGAGAAACAAAACAATAAGTAATATCACAAACAAACATATAAAATGTTAAAAGAACTAAGAGAAATAGAAACATACCTTTCTCAAGTTTGTCAAGCATTTCAACTTCAGCAAGAATATTCTCATTTGTCTGGACGTTTTCACAGAACTTGATATCAGCCTTCAGCCACGCTCACTACACATCAAAACTTCAATCATGTAGTGGGTTAGACCTCTGTATGGCTCTAAAATTCTGCCACTTGTGCTGAAAGCACTTCGGTTTCACCGATGAAGCACGCATCGCAAGCGATCCTAGCCATCTCCCAGACCGGATCTCCCGTGCACCTTCCACCAACCTAGTATGTCGAACTCAAATCCCATCATTTCCATTTCTCAACGGGTTCCTTTAAATAAATTTCCAGCTCGTCCTTGGCTCATTTTCTCGATTCAGCAACCAGTTTCTAGTACTGTTTAATTAACTCGTGTACACTAGATCAGAGTATAGCTAAAGATACACGACGCTTCAACACGTTTTGAATATCTAACGCCTTCTTTTTGGGGTCGAATTAGCACCTTCTTAAACAGCTCACTTATTTCGCCTGAGTTTTGGTTAAATATCAAATATTTATATAAGTAATTGCAACCAAATCATATCCGGTAGTTAAGTTTCACAAGTTACCACCGTATGTACTATGTAGGCTAGTGGTTAACCTGTTGTGTTTCTAATTCAAGCTCCCATAAAAAGAATGCCTTACACCGTGTTTCTAGTATTAGCAAAGACTGGTTTTAAGCATATATAGGAAAAGATTAAGGTCCAAGAACCAACTCTTCCTACTTAATAAGAAAAAAGGTTTCGCATAAGTTGTATTTCAGTTTGATGTCGGTATATACCGTCAAAACATAACACTATTTAAGAAGATTCGCAAATAATTACAGATTTTATTGTTTTCGAACTAATATATTGATTTAATTATATTAATCAAACGTTGTTTTTGTAGTTATATTGATCAAAAAGTTAAAGAATACTAATTTCCTTTGTTGGTACTGTAAAACAGAATTGGGCACTACCTAAACTAACTTGTAGTAATACTATATTAATTATAGAACGCTGCACGTTTGTGGTCGTGGCATTATCTGATAAACTATTAATTAACGTAACTACCAATTATTGTCTAGTCTGTGCAACAAATACAATATACTTATTATACGTGTTATCGTCTATGCATATACACGTAAGACACAAATATGTAAACACTGGGGTGGTGGAGCAGCGGTCTTGAGGTAGTTACCACAATCGATACGGACCCGAATTTGATACCTCTTGTGGCCACAGAATGTTTTACGCCCACCCCAAGTTTAAAGTTAACGCGGCGTTGGTGCCGGGTCCTTGGGTAATGGGTATTAGTGCCGACTGGTTCCGGGCCAGGGGGATTATATGGTTGGCAATCGGAAACCACGTGCGGATTACGGGCCTTTGGACAAACGGAAACCACGTGCGGATTACGGGCCTTTGGACAAACGGAAACCACGTGCGGATTACGGGTCTCTTTTGAACCTCCTGTTAAAAAAAAAAAAAAAACAAATATGTAAACAACTACTGCCTACCTGTAATCTTAGTATCCAACAGGCAACAGTGGTTAATTTGTAGACACCGGCACTAATTAATCCATCAATGAATCAACATATTATACAGTAGATAAATTGATTATTTATTATATACGGTGTGGTGCTTTGGAAATTGGGATATAGATTGAATTCATATAGACTAGACTACCCACATATTGTTGATGACGCCATCTCATTACCAACTGGCGTACAACTTCTGTGACTGATATAGTCAGTTTTTCTTTCTTGCTCGAATTAGTCTTTCTTGCTCGAATTATATATCTGGTACATGATACTAATTACTAACACATGAAATTTAAAATTTCTGATTGTTGAAGGTTATATTAATGTTTGGATAAGTGGATACGAATTCTGTTTAGTCAATTTCTGGTACATGATACTAGCATATGAAATTTTAAATTTCTGATTGTTGAAGGTTATATTAATGTTTGGATAAGTGGATACGAATTCTGTTTAGTCAATTTCAAGCTTGAGTTAAGGTCTACTTGTTGCTAATCAAGTAGGAAACATAAAATCTAAGAGCCAGCATTAATATCGAAGTGCTTCTCCGGTAGATTTTTTCAAGCCTCAAAGTAAGATATGGCTACTAACGGGATAACCATTGGTGGATTGAGTATTTTGACATCCTCTGATTTTGATAATGAAATGAAACGAGCATCAGCATAAGGTTCACAACAATAACCCATGAGACAATAGTCAAATTAAGCCACTGCGAACAAGCACAGTTGATGAGAAACTTCGATGAAAAAGCTAGAGCACAACACAACACCAATGCTCTACCAGATGCCTCATCGCCACAGCCCGCAAGAAATGAAGATTCAAGCAATGCGTATGTAGTAGAAGCCAGCAGCACGCGCATTGGTGTCGATAGGAGCTGGAGGGAATAATAACAATAATCACAAACAAACATTGAAACTTTTAGTATTTCAAAAAGTAACATTGTGAACCTGGCTTTCATACTATATAGAAAGTTGAAATAAGATGAAAACATTTTTCATTAGTTGTAACTGTGTACAGAGCTAACTGTATATAAGTATTTCCGCTCCTCTACTCCTACGTATAGTGTATAAAAATGCATGTATTATGTACATGCATGTATAACTTGACTCCTAATATAGTTTCTACTAGTATTCAGTCCCGTACTGCGTACGGGCAAAGTTTGTATCTACATAAAAACTAAAATCTAATTTTAACATGTATCAGCTCTACATGTTTTTTTTTGCAAACAATCAGTTCTACATGTTTAAGGGTAATAATGTTAAACACAATATTCATCTTTGAATCTACAGTGTGTAAAAATAGGGAAATCGAAGCTAATATTGGAAGGAAAAAATAATCCATTGAATCAAGAAACATCGGCCACATAAACCAATTAGGCCCAAAAATTAATTATTTGTTATAGTTTGATAAAAAAAACTTTGTTCAGAGACTATTATGGTAAAATTATTGATGTCATGTAAAAAAGAACTCAAAAAGTCACCAATTTAATTTTTGAAAACCTTTGGTCAAGAAAATTATGAACACTGAAAAAAGAAACTTGGTAATCATAGATCACAAATTCATCGTTAAAAACTATAAATAATACCATAATTTCTTACAATGAAGATCAATGCTTGTAGGTAATCCAAGTTAAAGCTAGTTTGTAATACAAATTTGAATCATGGTAGTGAAAAGCAAGTAAGAATGGAACTGCTGGTTTTACAAAATCAGTTACCTTTCCCATCGAGAGTCTAGACATCATTTCTTTTGTTATGTCTCCAACAAAATAATAATTTGGTAACGTCATCGAACTTCATATTCTTGGGAAGTCTAGTCACCTTCTCATTCTGCATAAGGTTAAACGTCGTTCTAAAATCAAATACCTTTTCCATAAAATTTGTATTGCTGCTCCATTTTACTCATTTTTCTTTGGAATCATCACCAAAACATGCAAAGAATCTATTAGCTTCCAGTAATTAGAAATTTTTTATTAACTTATTTATCTATCTAAAGATAAGCCGTTAAAAATTGAGTTGTAAATAGCAAATTATTTTAAAACTCATAGTTTAAAATATTTTCAATAACAATAGACTTTAAAGTTAAATATCATGATAAACTTGTCATTTCATTATTTTAGCAAACTGGTGAAGTTTCTTTGTTAAAAGATAAATTAAATATCATGATTTTAGATAAAAATTTAGAAACAGTTTAGAAAAAACATATTAAATTATTTAATTCACCAAAAATCATTTAAAATTCAAATAACTCCAAATCACTTCAAAATTATGCTATTATTTGAGAAGTGAATTTACTTACTAATCATGCTCTCCATAATTTTAGGTTCAGTCATATTTTAGCTCAAATAATTTTAGTGATTTAGGTGATAATTTATCATTATCTTTAAAAAATGATAACGATAATATCATAATTAAATTTATATTATATTACTTTATTAATAATAAATATTACACATATTTTTATATTATATTTGGTTTAGTAATATTAAATCTACTGTATTTTAATATATATATATATATATATATATATATATGTATCACATAAGATAGAATGAATCATTTATTTTTTAAGATAATTTTTTTAAGATTTTACATTATGTTCCCCAAAAATATTTTACATCATAAATTTTAAAAATAAATATAAATCCCTGTATATAGTTTTAACTTTTATGTATATATGAATATTTTCAAGTTTATTTAACGTAATAAATGATATTTTATTAAAATGAAAAAACTTTATCATATATAAAAAATTAATATTTAATTAATTATTAATATTTCAAAAGCATGAAAATAATCTATAATGGTTTTTGAATTGATAATATATTTATTTACAAATTTTTGTAAAATTATTAAGCCACCAAGTACAGACAAAACATATAGTTATATACTTTATGTAGTCTCTATGTTTTAAAAATGAGTAAAATACCAACAACTGGTAAGTAAAGGCTCCATAGTATATTGTTATCTGGAATAAATTAAAAATATAATACATTATATAATTTTCCAGTGGTATATATTACATTATATTAAAATCATATTTATCGCATAATTCGCTAAATATAGAAAGTGATATTGTTTTTGTTCTCTATGCAGAAACGACTTAGTTATCATCATTTGAAGTGCCATGTGAATGTGGGATCTATATTGACCTGTGACACAATACGCGTCGTGACTTAAATGGCCATTGACAAAAAAAAGTATCTAGTTCGTCCTTCTTAAGCCTAACAGTGTCCGCATAAAATCATGAAATATGAGAAGCATATAGAATCATTTTATTTTTATTGGTGACTAAAAGTAAGAATATCATTCTATTCATACTCTTGATGAAAATCGGTATGATCCTATATTAAATATTCCGTAATAACAATAGAAACATGTAAAACGTATTTGACACTAAAATTTTACAGCGACCAATTAGAGATCTAACAATGGAAGTCGATAGGTGGTCAGTGGTCACTATCAGTTTGTCACCGTGTCAACTAAGCTATTCCCCACTCTGCATGCAGAGTCGCAGACACGGCGAGAAAGACCATAAATAAATTGCATGTATGATTAATTGATTGCATTCACATAAATAAAAACAACAGAGACTGCGAGAAAAAGACCGTATAGAAATTCCTGAATTAATTTGATTGCATTCACAATAACAAAAACAATGGAGACAGCGAAATGACCACTAGACCGTACCACATATAGATGACATTAACGAGAAAGTCATCTTTTCTTGAATTGTATTTAAAATTTTCCGATAAATACGCAGTACACATATTACAATTTTTTAAATACACTGATTGACACGAGTATTTGTTTGACTTGTAATATTATGTTTTATCTCACAAGTTTACATGACTTTGAGTCTTTGACCGAATCTCTTTCTATACTTCCACTAAAACTGATTATATCCAGCTAGGTGATTTTACTATTAAGAGCTGGTTATAGTTTCTAGTACTGTTTAATTAACTCGTGTACACACTAGACGAGAGTATAGCTATACACGACACTTCATCACGTTTTGAATATCTAACTCCTTTTTGGGATCTATTAACAATTTCTTAAACAGCTCACTATGAGTTTTTCCGCCTGATTTTTGGCTAAATATCACATATTTATATAAGCAATGCAACCAAATCAAATCCGGTAATCAAGTTTCACAAGTTACCACCGTATGTAGGCAAGTGGTTAACCTGTTGTGTTTTGAATTCAAGCTCCCATAAAAAGAATGCCTTACACAGCTACACCGTGTTTCTAGTATTAGCAAAGTCTGTTTTAAGCATAGGAAGAGATTAAGATCCAAGGACCAACTCTTCCTACTTAAATAAATAAAGTTTCTCACAATTTGTATTTCAGTGTGATGTCCGTATATTCTGTCAAAACATAACATTATTTAAGAAGATTCTCAAATAATTACAGAACTTTTTTGTTTTTGAGTTAATATATTGATTTAGTTATTTGATCAATAGTTTGTTTTTGTAGTTATATTGATCATAAAATTCAAAAACACTAGTTTCATTTATTGGGACTGTAAAACAGAATTGGACACTCTAATTAACCTAAACTAACTTGTAATACTAGTATTATAGAACGCTGCACGTTTGTGGTCGTGGCATTATCTAGGTAAACTATTAATTAACGTAAAGTACTACCAAATATTGTCTTGTCTGTGCAACAAATACAATATACTTATTACACATATTATCGTCTATGCATGTAAAACAACTACTGCCTACCCATAATCTTAGTAACCAACAGTGATTAATTTTGCAGACACCGGCACTAATTAATCCATCAATGAATCAACATATTATACAGTAGATAAATTGATTATTTATTATATACGGTGTGGTGCTTTGGAAATTGGGATATAGATTGAATTCATATAGACTAGACTACCCACATATTGTTGATGACGCCATCTCATTACCAACTGGCGTACAACTTCTGTGACTGATATAGTCAGTTTTTCTTTCTTGCTCGAATTAGTCTTTCTTGCTCGAATTATATATCTGGTACATGATACTAATTACTAACACATGAAATTTAAAATTTCTGATTGTTGAAGGTTATATTAATGTTTGGATAAGTGGATACGAATTCTGTTTAGTCAATTTCTGGTACATGATACTAGCATATGAAATTTTAAATTTCTGATTGTTGAAGGTTATATTAATGTTTGGATAAGTGGATACGAATTCTGTTTAGTCAATTTCAAGCTTGAGTTAAGGTCTACTTGTTGCTAATCAAGTAGGAAACATAAAATCTAAGAGCCAGCATTAATATCGAAGTGCTTCTCCGGTAGATTTTTTCAAGCCTCAAAGTAAGATATGGCTACTAACGGGATAACCATTGGTGGATTGAGTATTTTGACATCCTCTGATTTTGATAATGAAATGAAACGAGCATCAGCATAAGGTTCACAACAATAACCCATGAGACAATAGTCAAATTAAGCCACTGCGAACAAGCACAGTTGATGAGAAACTTCGATGAAAAAGCTA
Organism: Brassica carinata; assembly: GCA_016771965.1. Classification (NCBI taxonomy): domain Eukaryota; kingdom Viridiplantae; phylum Streptophyta; class Magnoliopsida; order Brassicales; family Brassicaceae; genus Brassica; species Brassica carinata. The sequence continues at coordinate 10,534 of JAAMPC010000494.1, read as the reverse complement.
GAGCACAACACAACACCAATGCTCTACCAGATGCCTCATCGCCACAGCCCGCAAGAAATGAAGATTCAAGCAATGCGTATGTAGTAGAAGCCAGCAGCACGCGTTGGTGTCGATAGGAGCTGGAGGGAATAATAACAATAATCACAAACAAACATATAAAATGTTAAAAGAACTAAGAGAAATAGAAACATACCTTTCTCAAGTTTGTCAAGCATTTCAACTTCAGAGAATATTCTCATTTGTGCGGGCGTTTTCCACAGAACTTGATATCAGCCTTCAGCCACTGCTCACTACACATCAAAACTTCAATCATGTAGTGGGTTAGGCGTCTGTATGGCTCACAAATTCGCCACTTGTGCTGAAAGCACTTCGAGAAACCGATGAAGCACGCGCCATGCGAGATCCTAGCCATCTGCCAGAACCGGAAACTTGATCCTTGCACCTTCCACCAACCTAGTATGTCGAACTCAAATCCCATCATCAGCCGATTCTCAAGCGGGTTCCTTTAAATATACTTATTACACATATTATCGTCTATGCATGTAAAACAACTACTGCCTACCCATAATCTTAGTAACCAACAGTGATTAATTTTGCAGACACCGGCACTAACTAATACACCAGTGAATCAATATGCTCTTAATGAACGGATCGAATACATTATAAATAAATTGAGTATTTTATAAGGTGGTGCTTTGGGAATTGGGATATAGATTAGCCACAAGACGTGGGATTGTTTGATGACGCCATCTCATACCAATTGGCGTACAACTTCTCTGACTGATCTAGTCAGTTTTTATTTCTTGCTCGAATTAGTTAACTGATATTCTGGAACATGATACTAAAAGACCATCTTATACCTGATCTTTAATGGAGTCCTTAGCCACAGTAATTGAATTAATTACATTTAAACAAATGAACATTTCTGTGACCAATTTTAAGAGGGGTTATAGAGGCACGTGTCAGCATAAGAAGCAAAATATTTTTTTTCTATATTCTTTTTTGTTTTTATTTTCTTCTCTCCTCTTCGTTCTCTGTTCTCCGTCACAGAGGAAGGCACGAACCATCGTCGTTCTCGTCTATCTCGTACTTCCCCTGTCCAACCTCTCCATGTCTTCATGTATGACCTCCCTCGCAAATTCAATCTCGCCATGATGGATCCTCTACAACGGCGACGAAGAGAAAGAGAAAGAGAAAGAGAAAGAGGCAATTAGGGTTCTTGATCCCAAACTGGCTGATGCCTTCTACGTTCCTTCTTCTCTTCCTTGAGCTTCAACACGCACGGGAAGAACATGACTGGTCCAGATACTGAACTTGACCGGCTATTACAGGTAAAAGGTCAAAACTTTATGGATGTTCTGATGGGAAAGGTCAAAACTTTCTGTTATGAATGCGTGATGAATCGCACAGTAGTAATGCCCTTTAGACCGTTTCACTGGAAGATGATCCTTTGGTAAAGAATTGATTCAAATGTTCTATTATTGATTAACATCAATTAGCTCCTTGTGGATCAATACTTTTGGTTTAGTTTAGGAATCTCCGACAACTCTCTTTTCTATTGGTTTGAGTAATTGAGTTAATGAGAAATCAAAATATCGCAACTTTGGATGGTATTTGATCAGTGAGAAGAGCATGGGGCATGGGGAAAAGTTATCGATCTAAAAGAAACAGAGCAGCTTCCAGAGTGGCCGAGAAGGATTCTTTTGAAGCTTCCAAGGAAGGAACTCCTAGTGAGAACAGTGAAGTTTGCTATTCCAAGTGAGTGTTTTATCCCTTACACCTCTCAACATGGACTGATCTTTAATATTTTTTTATCTATATCAGATATGGTTCTTACCCATTGAGAGGGAAGTATTGTCATGAGATGGCTTTGAGGATCCTCCTTGCCAGCATTGAGGTTTGTTTATCTTAACCATTTCCTCGTTTAGATATAACATTCTTGTGTCTTGTGCTGATAAACGATGAGAACACGATATGTTGTTTTGTAATGTCTTTATGTGTCACGCGTGGAGCATTGCGAGTTGTTCTGTTGTTTTGTTTTTTTCTTGTGTCAAGTCTTGTGGTCTGGTTTAGTTGTTCTCTTTGATCATCTCCTTGATCACAAAGTCTCCTTGATCACAAAATCTTCTTCTCTCATTCTCTCATTTAGGCCTGGGCAATCGGGTGACCATTCGGTTCGGGTTCTAATCGGTTTCGGTTTTCGGTTTACAAAACAGCCCCATTCTATTGTAAAAATTCGGTCGGTACCGTTCGGTTTCGTTTCGGTTCGGTCGGATTTGATAGCACCTCCTAAACCCGTTGAACCCATATAATATTCGATTCGTTCGAACCGGTTTCGGGTATCCATACTACTCATTATACCGAAAATTCCATAAATCTGCATTTTATTTCATGACACTTACAGACATTGTCACGCTTAAAAGGACAATAAAAAGTTAAAACACTTCCAGACCCTGCTCATGATCCAAACAGACACTGGTAACACTAACGCATCTCTCGTTCTCGTGCAAACACAACCTGAAACATACTTCAAAGAACCTGCATAACACAACTATCTTACACATAACAGAACTTGAATACATAGCCATTAATAAACGTAGACAAAGAAATGAAGAACTCCAAATAAACCTTTATTAAACTTCAATGTAAATCAAACTTGTTCTTAATAAAACTTAAAAGCAACTGTCAAAGCAGAATCCATCTCTAGTGAGACCAAAGCTGAAAATAAATAAAAAACCAAAGCCAACACCGAAAAAAAACAAAAGACTTCATACTTCAAGAGCAATCTTCAGTCTTCAATTGTCACACTCCCGAACTCTGAAACGAGAAACAAAACAATAAGTAATATCACAAACAAACATATAAAATGTTAAAAGAACTAAGAGAAATAGAAACATACCTTTCTCAAGTTTGTCAAGCATTTCAACTTCAGAAGAATATTCTCATTTGTCGGACGTTTCCACGAACTTGATATCAGCCTTCAGCCACTGCTCACTACACATCAAAACTTCAATCATGTAGTGGGTTAGAGCTCCTGTATGGCTCTAAAATTCGCCACTTGGCTGAAAGCACTTTCGAAGCCACCGATGAAGCTCGCATCGCAAGCGATCCCTAGCCATCTCTCGCCGAACCGAAACTTGATCTCCTGCACCTTCCACCAACCTAGTATGTCGAACTCAAATCCCATCATCAGCTTCGATTCTCAGCGGGTTCCTTTAAATAAATTTCCAGCTCGCCCTTGGCTCATTTTCGATTCAGCAACCGTTCCTTGTACTTTCGAATCCGTCCTTTCATAACCATAATCTTCAACAACCAACTTCAACCTATCCATCTGCTCAGTCTCACGAACACTACAGGCTGGTGTTTCTTCGCCTCGAGAGGATAGAGTAGTAGCACCTTTAAACGGCCAGCATACCTAACATGCTTTTCGAGAGTAAGCATAGATTCACTCATTTCCTTGGACTCATAACTATCCTTCCCATAAATTTTCTCAAAGCAAAGTTGCAAGAAGTCATCTTCTTCCTCGGATCAATGATTGTTGCAATGATCAGCATCATGTTTACGTTCTTCATCCCTTCCCAATACTTCAAGAACTTGTGCAGATATCGTCACCTTCAACTTCAAATCGGGTCTAAGTTGCTAGCCAATGTAGTGAGATTCCTCTCATAGTTACTATCTCACCATAGCTGTAAGAATTGACCTTTGAGGAAAGAGACGACCAAGGTGCTATTGTAGAAAATGATGAGAAACCTCTTTAGCTTGTCCACGGCATTCCAATCAGCAATAAGAAGGTCCTTGCCTCTTAATTGTCTACTTCTAGAAGTAGCCAGTACAGCCTATCTCGCTTCCATCCTATCAAAAGCACCTCTAAAGCGCAAAGCTCTAGACAGCATCGAAACATTGAGTTCCACCTAGTCTTAACATCTAAAGGGAGACTTCCGCGAGTCATCTTTCCATTAGTAACTTTCTGCTCAAATGCATTCAACCTATTGGTGGAAGAACGGACGTCTTGGACTGCATTCCTAATGGCCATAACATTATTGCCTAAATCACCTAGACCCTCCTTAGCTATCGGGTTGATAATGTGGGCACAGACTCATATATGCAGATAGTTTCCACCTAAAACTAAAGAATCGGGAGACCTGACTAAACACCCCATGGAATCTCCTAATAGTTGAGGTATTAGCGGTTGCATTGTCTACCGTAATACAAAACAGTTTATCAATTCCATCAGCTAGGCACTCAACAAGAACATTAGAAATCGTCTAACCTTTATGATCCATGACCGGTTTGAATCGAGAATGATTTTCTTCGGGTTCCATGTGGGTCAACAAAATGTGCGTTACAACCATGTAACTTGCACCTGCCAACAAAACAAAACAATCCGATCGAATAAAATAAAATGTTGGTGTTCAAGACAAAAATAAAAATAATAAAAGCTTACCGTGACTGAGAAACCCAAATGTCAAGTAGTGAGGGAACTCTCTCGCTTGTTAGTGTTCAACCAATTCTTCAATGCTTTCTTCTTAACAAACATCTCCACAATGTCACGGTAGCGCTTCTTCTTGAGTGAGGCTTGTAAAGGTTAACCTTCATGTAAATATTTAAAACGTTATTAGTTTCAGGAATATAAAGACTCATTTACAATACAAATAGTGAAACATCACGATGGTTTACCTTATAGAAGTGTTTCCATCCTGGTTTCTGCGGAAAGAAAGAGGCAACTCGGACAGCACTAGAAGCTCATTAGCGGCTTCTAAAACTGGCTCAGGTACTTTTGATGCCTTCAAAGTGCCTTCTTCAGCGATTTGAGTTTGGTTCTTCCCTTGCTGATTAAGCACGATTGGTACTCTTTGCAGATGAGCAAGTGCTTCGGAGATTGGAAGTTCGGACTTTGTTGCACATGAGAAGACCTTTTGGCGGTGGTGACAAATGCACATCGCGACTCTGCCTGGTCCTGGTGTAGTGATTCCGGACATCTGATCTTGGCACAACAACTTTCTTCACTTTTTTGCCTCAGACTTTCTTCACGAGGCGGACATGTTTCCTTCCTCTTTTACACCTGCTGGTGTTTCAAAGTTCTCGTATTCAACTCCATCTTGCTTGTCAGCTCCATTGTTTGAGTTCTTAGATGACGATGGATCCATCTGCTATGAAGTGATAAACAATAATCAAAACAAAACAAAACAAAACGCAGAAAAAGAACTAAAGATTAAAACATTTTAGAACATGAAAAACAGAACATCAACATCATCACATTTACATTTACATGAACAAAAGTAAAAATAATCATCTTTAAGCAAGAATCAACATAAATAAAACAGGATCAAGAATAAACAATACGGGTTGCTTTTATGTAGAAGCATTACAAAGATTAATAGAAAAAAAATCACTAAACATGAACATCCAAGAAACCTCGACAAACCGAATGACCAAGAAACACTAGAATATCTTGCCATTACTTGACAGAGAAGAGGAGGAAGAGTATCTCACCTTTTAATGATTTCGTCGAAAGAGTAAGAGAGGAGTTTTGGTGTTTTGTAGCTAGGTGAAGAGAACTTATATAAGAAGAGAAATCCTAGAGTTTATGAATCAAAGAACCGATTGGAATAGAAATCGGAGAGGATAAGTTTAGGAAATTGGATCATGATTTAGAGAAATTAGATCTTTGGAAGTTATGGTGAGATTCAAAGAAAATCGTAACAGGATCAAAGGAAATCACAAAGGGGAAACAATGGATCTTAAACCTATATCACGCAATGCTCTCGGTATCCATTAACCCGATTGTGGTTTTGCTTTTACCCGACCCATAACCCATTATACCAAAAATCTGTGACCAATCGGGTATTTCTCAAGATCGAACCGACCGAACCGGTTTTATCGGACCGGTTCGGTTCGGTTGATCGGGTTCGGTTTTATTGCCCTGGCCTACTTCTCTCTTTTCCTTGATCACAAAAATTATTCACAAAAATTCAAAATTATTCACAAAACACTTTCTAAATTTTGATAAATAAATTTTATCTTTAAAAAATGTTTAATTTTTTTAAGAACCCTTAATTAAGAAACTCCCATTGGATCACTCAAAATGGGAGAACTAAGGATTTTAGTTACATTTATTCATTAAAAGTCATTAAGAAACCTATTAGAGGTAATAGGGATAAAGATGCTCTTAACATATGAAATTTTAACCTTCTGATTGTTAAAGGTTATAAAAAAGGTTGGTGAAGGAGATTGAAACGATGGAGATGAAGAAAGATGAAAAGCAAATAAAGAAAAAAATTAGTTGATTGAAAATTATATATAAGATGAAACCGTTTGAAACCATGCCATGATTTGGAAGTTATAGATGATGACATGAACGTGATAGTGGTAATCAGAGAAATTCGAGGGATTTAAAAACTAAAAGATCGAATGAGTTTTTTTGTTAGGGCCAAATCTTGCTAACAATTGTTTTATTAATTATCTGATTGGTACTTTAAAGCAAATGATATATTTTCCATGTTGATTACTCCGATAAATAAATATATAGATCAAAAATTATAGAGAAAAAAAAGAATTTGAAATCCAGACAGTTAATTACGAACGTAAGAATAAGATAATTTGATTAATTAAGTAGTTAGGTATTTGGAATTGCCGAAAAAATGAGATTGACGTGAAAGCTTTTTCAACTGTTTTTTGTATTTTTTTTTTGGAAAAAATAGATTATTACATGTCAAATTTTGATTGGATAGGTGTCTTGTACTTTAGTATATAGAAGATTCGTTTGATTCTCCTGCAAAACAATCCTTCTAGTGTTCATGTATTCCCAACAGCCTGATTTGGTCTTACATCCCTAAATATTAGTTGAAAACTAACATTGATCGTCTAATTATTTATTAGTAGATTTCAAATATACATTGCAGTTAATATATTTGAAAATGTTCTTTTAAGTTAGAAATAACAAAAGCTCTCGGAATGGATTAACTGCATAAAGAATAAACACGGAATCTATAATATCTATAGGTTAGAATCTGATAATGTTGGTCAACTTTTCCAGTGTCATTTGCTTAAAATAGAAAGACATAAGTCAAAGGAGCAACCAATCTTGTGAGTTGTCTAAAAAGACTTGTGTTGTGTCCAGAAAAACAAACACTGTCCGTTTCCTATCTCTCTCCTCAATGTTATTTATATATCTTTTTTATTTCTTGTTTTTTCAGTTGTAACTTACACCGTAAATCACCAAAGTTACCTCTTCTCTTCTTTTGTTGCTTATCCCTCTTTGTCATCATTTCTAACAGAGGAAACTGTAAATAAAAGAGGATCAGAAAATATTTTCACCAAGGCCAACTTTGAGGGGTGAAGATCACTCTGTTGGTCTCACCTTTCTCAAATCCCTTACAAAAGAATCAGTGGTGGAGGGAACACAAAACATATGATCCTGTACGGAGTAGGAACAGAGAATGATGGTGGATCTACCAATCACATATCAGACGGAGGAGGAAGAGTTGCACTGAAGAAAGGGCCATGGACGGCCGCAGAAGATGAGATACTTGCGGCCTACGTTAGAGAGAACGGTGAAGGAAATTGGAACGCCCTTCAGAAACATACATGCCTTGCTCGTTGCGGCAAAAGCTGCCGTCTCCGTTGGGCTAATCACCTCCGGCCTAATCTCAAAAAAGGCTCTTTCACAGGTGACGAAGAACGTATCATTATCCAGCTTCATGCTCAGCTTGGCAACAAATGGGCTCGTATGGCCGCTCAGGTACAAACAACTAATGTTTCACAATTATGAAAAACTATGTTAAGATCTGCGCCTTCCGGGGGATAAATATTATATATAAATTAGTTTTATGTATTATATGTCTTTTTACATATTATATGTTCTTTTGCATATTATTAAATAATACATATATATTGATAATTAAAATTCAGTAACTATTACGCATATGATTAAATTGATGCATACATAAATAAATTTTATTAATTAAAACAAACTTTTTTTTCTATTTTATATGATATAAAATTAAGTTTTAATGATATTAACATAGATATATCGTACATTTTTTAATATTGATATATGTTAAATAATATTTTATACTCATATTGTTTTTGATAATTTGTATTTTTTATAACAAAAAATTTGAATCACTGATAACAAATATTTTTTTGTGGGATGTTTAATAGTTTTAGTCATTTATAATTTTAAAAACATTATGAAAAGTTTTAAAACTAAATATTAAGTTGTCAATATTTGTTCAAAGTTTTTATCAAAAAAAAAATAAAGCAAATTTATTAAAATACATATGTATTTTTATATGGTACATAATTTATTTTAAACAATATTAATATATTAATATTTATTAAATGAAATTTCTTATTATATAATTTTGTAATCATTTATACCTTGTTATGACAAAAAATTTAAACCATGGATCAAAAAAATTTCAATGTGAGATTTGTAACAACTTTAGTCATTTATAATCGTTTTTAAAAATTTAAAATATAACATATACAGAAAAATCAAAATTTTTTACTATATAGTTAATGTGGTTGTTTAATTTATTTTAATTGGTTAAATTTTTTTTAAAATGGTGGAGAATAGACTAATTTTTATCAAATCTTTATTATTCAAAATGATTAATTGTCATATATACTTTAGCCACATTTGGTAATTTCGTTATTTTTATTTAAGGAAACAATAAAAATTAATAATTAATTTATGATTAGTTTAATAAAAAGCTTATTATATATTTTGATGGACCAACATATTTTTTTAAAGATTCTAAGAATGATTGTGGTGATGACACGTGGCTACAAAAAATATTGTAATACTTCTCTTTTAATATATAAGGGATTTAATTTGTTTCACATTGTATGATATTTTGATTAAAATACAAAATTAATAAATTTACCTGAAAATTATTAATAATATAATTTAAAGTGAATTAACTGATCATGAATAATACCGTAAAATGTTATTAATCAATTAATTTTCAATAAATTTAAAGCTATATTAAAAGTATCAAAGCATTTCATATTTTGAACATCAAATCTGTTCTAAAACATTTGACATTGTGAAACTGAAGGAGCAGTTGTTGTTACCCATGCTACGTGAGGAAACAAAGAACTAATTGTTTCTGCACTTTTTTGTTAAATAGTTACCTGGACGAACAGATAATGAGATCAAGAACTATTGGAACACGAGGTTGAAACGTCTTCAACGCCAAGGACTTCCTCTCTATCCTCCAGATGTCATCCCTAATCAGCAGCTCCATCCACATCCACAACATCATCATCATCAACAAAACCAACATCAACAAATGTATTTCCATCCACATTCATCACAACCAAACACACCGTCATCTTCTCCTCTTCCATCTCCAACACCAGTAAACGCAAATCCCTCATCATCTTTCACTTTTCATACCACAAACGCATCAACCGCTAATCTCCTCCATCCTCTAAGCCCTCACACTCCAACCACACCGCAAACGCCTTCTCAGCTCTCTTCCAGGCCACCTCCACAGCCACTCTCATCTCCTTTATCTTCCCCTCTCAACAACCAATACCCGACTCTTCCTCTTTTCAACAACAATAACAATAACACTAACTTTACTTTCCCTAGACCTCCACCTCTCCTCCAACCGCCTTCTTCACTCTTTGCCAGACGCTACAACAATTCTAACACTCCTCTCAATTACACCAACCGCGTTTCAACCGCACCATTTACCCCTGTTTCAAGAGACTCTTACACTTCCTTTCTGACATTGCCTTACTCTTCCTCTGCTGCTCCAAACACTCAACCCATTACTTACCATAACACTAACAATAATTACTCTTCGTTCTCATTAAACCCTTCATCTTCTTCATATCCTACAACAACTTCTTCCCCAAGCTTTCTTCACTCCCACTACACTCCTAATTCTTCTTCCACCTCCTTTCATACCAACCCGGTTTACTCCATGAAGCAAGACCTCCCTTCAAACCAAATCCCTCAGATATGTGCTTTTAATAATGTCAACAACTTCACAGACAATGAGAAAGGTCTTCACAGACGAAGTATAAGCTGCAGCCTCTTAGAGGATGTCATGGAAGAGGCTGAGGCTGTAGACGGTGGAGGCGGAGGCCGACCTCCTAAACGGAGACAACTAACATATTCTCCTCTAAACAATCAACACAACAACAACAACAACAATGACAATGACTTCTTCTCAGTCACTTTTGGACAATATGATTCCTCTGAAAATATATGTTCCTTACAAGGTAAACTAAAACCGCAAAACTTTAGAAATCTAAACTCTGGATACAGTTTTAAAATGTTTTTTTGATTGAAACGCAGATTTGAAACCAAAGGAAGGGGAGTCTCTTGAAATGAACACGATGCAAGAGGACATAGCTAAGCTTCTTGACTGGGGAAGTGATAGTGGAGAGATCTCTAATGGACAGTCATCTGGTGTCACTGATGAGAATCTAGTTCTTGATGTTCATCAGTTCGCTTCACTATTTCCGGCGGATTCCACAGCTGCAGCAAACGACAACAATGATAATAATAACT
>JAAMPC010000493.1:0-25166 GCA_016771965.1 Brassica carinata | reverse complement strand
AGTGTGGGATGTGCTTCTGTTTGAAGGAAACCGTGTAATGCTTTTCAGAACAGCACTTGCATTATTAGATACTGTGCTTTTGGGATTGTACTCATTACCTATCAAACCGATCTTCTCGTGGCCACGTGTCTATTATTCGTACGAGTCAATATAAAATTATCCCTTCTGAGCATCACTCAGATTCTTCGCAAGCTTGGCTTCTGCCTTGTTCTCCTCCAAGGAGTCCTGCACCTTTTTAAAACGAGCCCGAAGAGCAGCATCTGAGGCCTCCAATTGTATGATTTTTTTCCTCTAACTAAGGCTTTCAGAGCCTTCCCTCCATGTTAGCACATGTCCTGGTGTTTGAAATGCTCCACCTTGAGAATAAAATAAACATGTGTGGTTCAGTTCTCCAGCATGGTCACCTTCGCAAGAGCAAGGTAAACTTCTTGCTCGTAAATAAAACAAAGAGGATTTTCTATACCCATGTGTTGTCAAAAAGAAAACGTAACTCAAACAATTATAATTGATATTAGAAAAATAAGAATGAAGATGTTGACCTCTACATTTCTTCGATAGATTCCTTGGTAAATCTCATGATTAGAAAACTTTGATTATGACTGAATCAGGTTGCCAGTAAAACAGAAACCCCAGGGAAGCTCCACGCAGGCCGGTCTACCCTCTGGACGATAAGTGCAACCAAGGAAATAGAAAGAGGAAAAAGAACTCCCTTGTTTGGTGTAACATCCCATATCCTGGCCCAAATTTTTTTTTTTAAAAGAACGGGCCTCTCTATGGCCCGAATGACAAAAACCTAGGTCTCCATCTCCATTACCTATAAAAAGAGCTGCAGCCCTTCTTTTGTCTCATTCACAAAAGATAGAAGCGGAGCCCTGCAGAGACCTCTCCAGAGATCAGGAAACCCTAGCCGCCCTCTCTCTTCTCTCTCTCTCCGCGAACTCTCTCTCTCCTCTCTCTCTCTCTCCGCGCGTCTCTCTCTCTCTCTCTCCTTCACGCCGGCGGTTTGGTGGTGGTGGTGGTGTCCGATTTGTAGTGAGAATCAGATCTCGTCTTCCCTCTGGTTCCTTGTTTCAGATCCGATCAGATCTAGTTCCTTCTCCTGTTCCAGATCCAGATCTAAGCTAAGGTGAGGTGTCTTGAACCCAAATCTGTCCTCATACTCTCTATACTCCTGTATGTTGGAATTAGGGTTTGGTTAGACCCTGTTTGAGAGTTAGGTTGGTAGTTCATAATGGATGTTAGGGTGATAGATGAATGGATCATGTTGCATAAGAACCTTCACACTGTTAAATGGGACTTAATGGACTGCCTTGTGTTGATGTGGATAATGATGATGAATGATTGAGTGATTGATTGTGTGTCCCATGTGATGATGATGAATGAAAGCTAGGTTGTTAGAGAGAAATGAAAGATTGAATTTTAAATGGTACCGACTGTGTTGAATGAAATGTGTGGTGTATGTTTGAGACACCGATAACGGGTGGCGTCTAGTGATCGAGTATGAGTCTAACTGTAAGAATGAGAAATGAGAATGAGAAATGAGAATGAGAAATGAGAATGAGAAATGAGAATGAGAAATGAGAATGAGAAATGAGAATGGGAAATGAGTATGAGAATGAGAACGTAAAAATGAACGTGTCAATGAACTTGATTGATGTCCTGTTTGGACCACCGAGAAGGGTGGGCGTCTAGGGTCTAGGATGTGTCAGCCTGCGGGACAGTAGCCTAACAAGAGGTACCATGGTGGCCCACGGACAGTAGCCTAACATGAGGTACCCGTGGAAGATGAGATGGGCCTACCGCAAGATGCGGGATGGCGAACAGTATGGCGCCTAGGATCGAGTCAATGCCGAGTCGTGGCATAAGTATGGCGTTATAACCGGGGGCGGACAGAGCCAGATGGGCCAACGTCTGTAACTCGGACAGCCATTTAGGAAGCTGAAGAGGGGCGGTTTTCCTTAAAGGGCCCATTCAGGATAGGGCCACAGGTGGGGCGTCCGTGGCGGCCATAGGTCCTTACGTTTAGGTTGATTGGTGTCAAGTCCGTTTGTTGATTGAAGTCGGTTGTTGACTCTTTGTGTAACACTGGCTGAGTCCAGTGAATTGATTGATCGCTAGGTTGCTAGAAGTGAATCGAAATGTGCTTGCCTAGAGATGAACTTGAAAGAATATAATGAAATGCACTGATTGATTGTAGTGGCTAGTCAGTCCTGACTCCCATAGAGTAGTATAGTGATGTGGGCAGGCTGGTCTAGAGCCACTTCACTGAAATAATTCGTTGCTCATTCCCTCCCTTTCCATTTCCCTAGCAGGACTGTAAGTAGAATGGGGATACGGTGGATAGAATTTCAAGAAGGTTATCGTCCGTCTCTTGGGACCAGTAGTATGGGCACCAGGGGTTGTCTAATTGAGTAGACGTCGTAACTCCTGTCAGTAACTCGATCGGACGAGGGGGACAGGATGTTACAATTGGTATCGGCGAGGGGTTAAGATCCCTTAGTGCTATCCTAAGGGGTCGGCATTCCGACGACTTTTCTTAAAAAAAAATATATATATATATATATATACATATAATAAAAGTGTTTAAGTAAGAAAAGTGCGAGTTTATATCGGATTTAACGATTCACGAGTCGTTTCAAAACCACCCACTATATCTAAGCTTCTATTATGGTTCTGATTGGTTCTTATTTGCAGGATGTTTCCGCTTGACCATTACAGTGGAGGATGCCACGCTTGCACTATGGACCGAAGAACAGTGGTATGCCCGTAAGCGATACCGCTGCACGGATGGTGGGTACTACCCATGTTCCGGACCCGAGGAGCATACAGGAGTTTCCCTTTGGATACCCACATGAGCAGACTGTGGGCGCAAGGTGTTGATGCCGCATTTCCGAGGATGGCTATGGAGCGTATACTACAGGGACATCACGCGTTCCAGCTCTCACCCGGGGAAGAGATCCCGAGGAAGCGGGGCCGCCCGAGCAGGGCGCCGAGTGCAGTTGGGGAGCCCCAGAGGGCGTTCACTGGGGAGTGTCAATGTAAGGCGTTGTTTGAGAACACTCAGGGAGACCGATCAGTGGTGAACTACACCGAGGACTTCATCAAGCAAGCCGAGCTGTGTAAGCCCAAGAGTGCGGAAATGTGGTGCGGGTGGTACAGGGACGGGCTTCGTGGGGACATTAAAGCTAAGTTGAGAGGAATCCTGGAGCCTCTTGAGTTCGCACTGGTGAAACGGATGGCCGGGTTCGCAATTGAGACAGAGGCCAAGATCGCAGCCAGGTTGGACGACCTCTCGAGGGCAGAGAAGGCGAACACAATGGGAGACCTGAGGATGGACGCCGGCAACCCGGGGACGTCGGCCGGGGAACCACCAAAGAAGAAGCGGGGGCGCCCGAGTAAGCCTCCGGTGGAGCCTTGTGGCTGTGATGTGCTGATTCAGATGGTGCAGAAGCCGCGCACAGTGAGGGATTACCTGGAGGAGTTCCTGGAGACGGCCAGGAGGTGCCAACCCAAGCCTGCAGAAGAGTGGTGTCGGTTATTCAAGGCCGGGCTCCGCGAAGACATCCGTGATGAGCTCGCTGGTGTTCTGGAGCCCTTGGAGTTTGCGCTGGTTAAGAGGTTAGCTGGGCAAGCATTGGATGCAGAAGAACGGTTGGCGGAAATATATGCGAGCCGAGCCTGATTACCCCACAAGGGCAGCGAGGACGGAGCGGTGGAGGGAGGTGTTGGAGCAGCTGGTTCTGGATCTGGGGCCGACCGTGGTTCCTCGCCTCGGGGAGGCTGGCTGAGTGAGTAGGATTACTTCGTAGGAGTAGGACTTACGCCTTTTCTTATTTTATTATTTATTACTTATCGATTGTTGGCTTTGGTGTTTTTCCTATTTTCTGAGGGCATCCTGTGTTTGTACAGATGCCCTGAGCTTATTTAAAACTATTGTAGTCCTACTCCATTTCCATTTATTGAATGCATTTGTTGGTTTTAAGATTCTCGAGCAAGGCGTTCGTGCCTAGATGAATTCCTAGAGTGATGTGTGTTTAAGAGTATGTTCCCTATTCAAGCGAAAGAGATTAAGACCGAGATTGACCGTCGGGGGAGGACGAAGTGTTACTCCCGGATCAGGGATATGGACTAGGGTCTGTTAACCAAGGATGGGTCGTTAGAGCGTCCGCGGAAAGTTCTGCAAAAGAATCCATAATGGAAGAGGTTGTAGCCACAACATGGCGTTGCGTTGTGGAGGACTCGCACGATTGCACAGACCATTGGACAGAAGAGGGGATGGATACGAGGGGCGTATGGAGGGTTGTGGACCCCGTGTACTTGATCGAAGTGGGGGAGAGCTGGGGTCAAGCTGAGAAGGACCTATGAAATTCCCGAGCAAAGGACTAGCTTGAGATGGGCTACGGGGAGTACAAGGTTACTGCTGGTGGGGACAAAAGACACCCTGGGACGGTGGAATCCACAAACGAGGGAGGACCAGACCGCGGAACAGGTGGACAAGGAACGAGCAAGGATAATCAGAGTAGCGCAGCAGAAGCGCGATGGCAAGTCAGATAGAAGATCAAACGGGTATCTTGGCCTCACGATATCACCCCACAACAAGCAATGAGGGTGGAAGGACAGTAGTTGCATTACAGGGACCATCAATAGGGGTAAGACCTATCGTACCCGTGAAATGAATGGAGTAGGTAGATCACGGGAAGGGTTGTCCCCGTCAGGACGGATGAGATACAAGGAGACAGGAACCTCAGGGGGATCGCGGACCGGGCCGTCAAAGGGAAACACTAAGCGGCGGATGACGAGGGAATAGGCAATGAGGTATGGGATGTTTGGAGTTGGAGTCGACACGCAGAATTCGGGGACGAATTCCCTTAAGTGGGGGAGATTGTAACATCCCATATCCTGGCCCAAATTTTTTTTTTTTAAAGAACGGGCCTCTCTACGGCCCGAATGACAAAAACCTAGGTCTCCATCTCCATTACCTATAAAAGAGCTGCAGCTTCTTTTTGTCTCATTCACAAAGATAGGCGGAGCCTGCGGGACCTCTCGAGAGATCAGGAAACCCAGCAGCCCTCTCTCTTCTCTCTCTCTCTCATGAACTCTCTCTCCTCTCTCTCTCTCTCCGGATCTCTCTCTCTCTCTCTCCTTCACGCCGGCGGTTTGGTGGTGGTGGTGGTGTCCGATTTGTAGTGAGAATCAGATCTCGTCTTCCCTCTGGTTCCTTGTTTCAGATCCGATCAGATCTAGTTCCTTCTCTGTTCAGATCCAGATCTAAGCTAAGGTGAGGTGTCTTGAACCCAGATCTGTCCTCATACTCTCTATACTCCTGTATGTTGGAATTAGGGTTTGGTTAGACCCTGTTTGAGAGTTAGGTTGGTAGTTCATAATGGATGTTAGGGTGATAGATGAATGGATCATGTTGCATAAGAACCTTCACACTGTTAAATGGGACTTAATGGACTGCCTTGTGTTGATGTGGATAATGATGATGAATGATTGAGTGATTGATTGTGTGTCATGTGATGATGATGAATGAAAGCTAGGTTGTTAGAGAATGAAAGATTGAATTTTAAATGGTACCACTGTGTTGAATGAAATGTGTGGTGTATGTTTGAGACACCGATACGGTGGCGTCTAGTGATCAGTATGAGTCTAAGTGTAAGAATGAGAAATGAGAATGAGAAATGAGAATGAGAAATGAGAATGAGAAATGAGAATGGGAAATGAGTATGAGAATGAGAACGTAAAAATGAACGTGTCAATGAACTTGATTGATGTCCTATTTGGACCACCGAGAACGGGTGGGCGTCTAGGGTCTAGGATGTGTCAGCCTGCGGGACAGTAGCCTAACAAGAGGTACCCATAGGTGGCACGGGACAGTAGCCTAACATGAGGTACCGTGGGAGATGAGATGGACCGCAGATGCGGGATGGCGAACGAGTATGGCGCCAGGGATCGAGTCAATGCAATTGCGTGGCATAAGTATGGCGTTATGCGACCGGGGGCCAGAGAGCCAGATGGGCCAACGTGCTGTAACTCGGACAGCCATTTAGGAAGCTGAAGAGGGGGGACGGTTTTCCTTAAAGGGCGCCCCATTCAGGATAGGCCGGCACGAGGTGGGACGTCCGTAAACGGCCATAGGTCCTTACGTCTAGGTTGATTGGTGTCAAGTCCGTTTGTTGATTGAAGTCGGTTGTTGACTCTTTGTGTAACACTGGCTGAGTCCAGTGAATTGATTGATCGCTAGGTTGCTAGAAGTGAATCGAAATGTGCTTGCCTAGAGATGAACTTGAAAGAATATAATGAAATGCACTGATTGATTGTAGTGGCTAGTCAGTCCTGACTCCCGCATAGAGTAGTATAGAGTGATGTGCGGGCAGGCTGGTCTAGAGCCACTTCACTGAGTAATTCGTTGCTCATTTCTTCCCTTTCCATTTCCCTGTTCGCAGGACTGTAAGTAGAAGAATGTGGATACGGGTGGATAGAATTTCAAGAAGGTTATGCGTCCGCGTCTCTTGGGACCAGTAGTATGGACACGCAGGGTTGTCTAATTGAGTAGACACGTGCCCGTAACTCCCTATCAGTAACTCCGGTCGGACGCCGGGGGACAGGGATGTTACATTTGGGATGATGACAGTTCAAGGGTTCGGGACCTCATCCTCTCATCCGCCTTAGGCTTCTTCGACGGAGCGGCAGAATCCTACTTAGGTCCTCAGAATCATTTCAGGGACTGGAAGAGAAGCGTTTCCTAGAGTCACAATCTGATATTTTCAAACGCTGATCTTTAGAGGACGAAGATACATCTCTTCGGCTTGAAAAGATCATCTGATGACTGATGCTCCAAAGAGAGCCTCAAAACCTTCTTATCTGCAGACAGTTAGACGGGCTTTGGATAGTCTCTCTCATGTCGGACTCCAGATCAGAGTCTCTAGAGATTTTACGAGGAGGATGAATTTTGAGAAGAGCAATACAGGAATCTACGGCAGGCCCACTGGCCTCAACATTTTTGTACTTCTCCTTGAGAGCTTCCACGATGACTTTGCATCGACATGTCTTTGTTTAGATGGACAAGGAGTCTTCTTGCGTGCTGCTTCACAAGCAATCTTCTCTCTCACTTCTCTCTTACTTGGGGCCTTGGCTAATCTCTATGCAAGACTAGGATTTACAACACTAAGGCATCCCATGTTTTCTTTAGAAGGGAGTTCAGTTGGAGGAGGAAGGCCAGCAAGACGAGCTAAAACAAAACATATATCAGAATTCTAGAGTGTGCGCAAATATCATTGGAAATGAATAAACACTCACCAGTGATGACACCGAGTATGGAGGTAATACGAAGTAGGGTGATTGACTACTAGTCCTGAGCTAGAATCCCGTTACACTGCTCAACGATCAGTTTCAGTCTTTAAAATTGCTTCTGTGATTTCACTGGGCAAACTGCAAAAAGAAAACAAAATAGTTAGATAATAATAAAATTAAAATGTTGGTGTCAAAATCGGTCACGACGGAATCAATGACTAAAAGTCTCTAGAAAGTATTTCTTGAAACAAAAAGTCTCGGATAATTTGAAAAGAAGTTATACGAGATTTTCTCAAATTAGAATATCCACTCTCTGAGAGATCGAGGAAGACTACGAGTCTTGTGGACGAGTCCCGGAAAGATCGGTCCTTCGCCCAAGGACATCAAGATTCGATCACCACAAAAAACCCTAAACACAAAAGAATCTGCCTCGAAACTTCGAATAGGTCGTTCTTTCAAACCGTGAGGAACCAGAAAACGATCAAGATATCAAATCGAAGCCCTCGCCGAGATCTACAGCCTGGCGCCGGCGGCACCCGGCCTGGCGCCGGCGGCACGCGCCACGCGGCCGGACTGGCGCCGGCGGCACCGTCGTCGCGGGCTGGCCTGGCGCCGGCGGCACCGGCCTGGCGCCGGCGGCACCGGCCTGGCGCCGGCGGCACCGACCTGGCGCCGGCGGCACCGTCGTCGCGGGCTGGCCTGGCGCCGGCGGCACCGGCCTGGCGCCGGCGGCACCGTCGCCCGGCCTGGCGCCGGCGGCACCGTCGTCGCGGGCTGGCCTGGCGCCGGCGGCACCGACCTGGCGCCGGCGGCACCGGCCTGGCGCCGGCGGCACCGGCCTGGCGCCGGCGGCACCGGCCTGGCGCCGGCGGCACCGTCGTCGCGGGCTGGCCTGGCGCCGGCGGCACCGACCTGGCGCCGGTCGGCGGCCCTCGTCCTGGTCTCGGTCCCATCGTGTTCGGTCTGATCCCATCTTGGCTTATTTGGATCAATCATCATGAGTTTGGGACGATCACGGCTACGAATAAACATCCTACGACTCGATTGAATCGCCCTCGATGTTTTACGACAAAACTAGAAGGATTGGATTTCATAGAAGATATCGATAGAACAAGGTCGCATTAACTTTAACATCGATCCTTTAGGTTATCACGGTTTATTTTACAGAAAGATAGTCTTTCCGAGAAATCGTGATAAAACGCTTAACGACTTAAGACAAGTCCACGGACTAACTTACTTAATTTAGGAATTCAGGCCCAATCAGGCTATGACGGTTTGTCCGATATCCCTAACATCGGATAAACATCAAGTCACCAAAACTCGAGGATAATTACAAAGATCGATTTAAAATGGAATACTTCCGAAGAGATAAGCTTGGGCCCAAAGAGGTCCATCATCCTAAGGCAAACCGACCTTGGAGTGGATATATAAGGAGAGCAAGGGCAGAAGAGAGGAGATCCAAAATCCTAGATTGGAGACTTAGAGCATCCTGCTAGCTTAGAGAACTTAGAACTTAGGCGGTTAGGCCAGCGAGGCAGGACTCAGAACGCCTGGCCGCCTCTTGTTCTAGTTTTATCTTCTCCGCGAGACCCACGCTCCTCTCGGAAGGATCTAGCTATACTTTCACTCAGAGCTCCGACATAGAAACCCTAGGCATTATCTTCGACATGCCCGCTTATGACCAACGCCATATTAGACTAACCAGGCCCTAGAACGCCTGGTCAGCCTCCTGCTCGCAAATCTCCGCTCCTCGGAAGGATCGGACAATTTTACTTAAGAGCTCCGACATAGAAACCCTAGGCGCTATCTTCGACATGCCTGCTTCTATGACAACGCCATACTAGATCGAACCCGCCAGACTCGTTCGATCTCTTGTTCAATTCTTTCTAAACTGAACTACGCCCGACTTGATCCTAAAGGGTACGAGGCAGCCTTTCTTAAGGTCCAGTCTCAAATCTTAACAAAACTTTTTCTCCATTTATTCGGTCACTTGTCGTTGGCTGTCGCAGAATCTGACCTTCAAGGAAAGTCGGGTTAACTTGGCTTTCCTCCGCAATCTTATTCATTAAAATTGACGGTGTGAATTTCGGTTCCTACAGTTTGGCTAGAAGGAGGGGGGACGGATTACTTACTCATACGGCCGCAAAGCTTTGATCGAACCGATGTCCGAAATATAAAAGAAAAAGTTGCAGTTTGCGCCAACGATGGTAAAACAACTCCAGCAGCGACTGTTCTACGCCAACGCCACGCAAACGCCACGGTGCTCGAAAGCAAATCAAAACCTAGCCGCCGCTTTCCGCCACAGGAAGAGCACGAAAACGAAGCTCAATTTCTATCTAAACAGAAAGGGCAACGATAAAATCTATCAAACCTCGAAAATTCGCCTTGTTACGGTTAGAGAAATCGAACAAGCAAGGTTTCTACGAAAAACGCTTTCGAGAACCTCTCGAAAAATAAAACTTATTCTCCTCGAATCTTGGGGAAACCCTATATTACTGCGAGAACAGAAGCACGGCAAATCGGTTCACCGATTCCCACTGCCATACTTCTTACAAACAACTCTCGAGGAATAAACGGAAAGCTTAAAGGAGGTCGGAGCTTAATCTTACTAGGACGACATGCCATAGGGTAAGATCAATCTTCCCAGTTCGCCTTAGTGAGAGCCCAATTTGTTCTCCTTGTGTCTAGGTCAAAATGGCTTCGCTTCATCTCAATCGAGTTTCCGCTGAGATTTTACGGGAACAAAATCACTCTCCGCCACCTCGCCCATGGACGAGAACAACCATCACCAAGGTCACCTCGCCCATGGCCACCTCGCCTGTGGAAACCTCACTTTGCTCTCCTTTGAGCCTAGGTCAAGATAGTTTTCTTTCGCCTCAATCGAGCTTCCGCTGAGATTTTACTTAAGAAAACAATTTCGCTGTCTCGACCAACTCGCCCATAAGAAGGATTCTGTCCCGCCATAGACGACCGTCCTGTCTCAGTACCATGCATCTTTGCCTGAGTATTTCAGAACTGTCTTTGAGTCCGCGGAGCCCTGGGATCGACAAGGCGAAAGCAAGCAGCATCGCTGACGCTGACACGGACGGGCGCAAGCCGCCTGGCGCCGGGCGCACCTCGCCTGGCCGCGGCATCACGCATTGACGGGCTTTCTGCCTACGCCTGCACGCCTATGCAGCGCACTTCGCCTACGCCGGGCGGCACGCTGACACGGGCCGGCTCATGCCGGGCGGCACTGCCTGGCGCTGGGCACGCTGACACGCTGTCGGCCTACGCCGGCGGCACTCCTGGCCTGGCGCCGGGCGTACGACACGCTGGTCGCTCATGCCGGGCGGCACTTGTCCATGCCGGGCGGCGACGACACGCTGGCCGGCTCTGGCGCCGGCAGACGCGACATCGCTGGGTTTCCTCAGCCGGCGGCAGCGACACGCTGGCCGGTACGCCGGCGGCATTCCTGGCCTGGACCGGGCGCACGCGACACGCTGGCCGGCTGCCGGCGTAAGGGCCCTGGCGCCCATCCGCAGTCGCCTCGCGGATCTCGGCAACGGCAACATCTTGGTCCCTTAAACCCATGTTCGGATTGTTCAAAACATGACGATTCTTCCGCGAAAGCCTTCTCGATTTTTGACGAAATTCGTGATTTAAAAGTTCAAGCCTCATTACTCAAACCTCAAGAAGGAAAGTCTACAAATCCAAGTCCATCTCAGTCCTGATACCGAGGAGTCTCGTTGGATTAGAAACGATTATCTCATAATCTACGGCTAAAGATCTTTCCAAACTCAAAGATTTCCCGCAAAACCACTAACGGGGAAAGGTCGAACAACGAAAACCCACAGCACAAGGTGGCCTGCACCGGGCGGCAGTGTCACGCGAAGCCGCTACGCCGGCGCACTCGCCCGGCGCCGCAGCCGCCACGCTGGCTGCCTGGCCGGCAGCATGCGGACGCTGGCGGCACCGCCTGGCCGGGCGCACGCTGAGACGCCTGCCGCTCTATGCCGGGCGCACTCGCCACGCTGGCCGCCCCATGCGTACCTCGGGCCATCGCAGGCCGCTGGACGCAGGCCGGCTCACGCCGGCGTATCCTCGCGCCTCGGCGGATCTCGCCCCACGTCTTCGCCCTGGTCTCGTCCTATCGCGTCCGGTCCGATTCCATTGGCTTGATCGATCAATCGTGTTTGGTACCATCACTTATTCTAAATACCAATCGCTCAACTATACGAGGAAATGGGATTCTTCGAAATGCCAAACCTTCAAAAGACTATTTTCTAAAAAATTTTGTAAAGGTTTTAATTCTTTGTAGGACAAAAACGCCTTGAAACTCCGCCGAGAATTTAGGAACACAGATTTAGGTGGACAGTCTAGCAAGCTAAGTCTTAGGCAAAATTTCCAGTCTTGTTCCATCGCCTTTGATTGTCCAGCAGATGCAAACCGATCTAGTCTCAAAACCGAGAAACGACGCCACGCTGCTCTAAAAGCATACTCATCCCGCTCCTAAAAGAAAGAAAAACGCACAAGCCTTCGAAGAACGGCTAACCCGCTCGAAGGGGAAGTAGGTACGATACTATATCCGTGATAATCCCATCTTCAAAACTTTTGCTTCAGCATCAAGACAACGCTTTGACAAAGAAAACTCTCGAGCAATAAGATTCATCTTAAGAACGCTAGCTGCATAGCCCAACCGCTACAAACATAGTCCTGAAAACTCTATGTCACCTCTCGCTGCAAACTCGCGAACTAAAAACGGTAACACGCCAGACTAAAGACGACGGTGAACTACAAAATAACTAAATAACCTTCGTAAAACTCCACGTAGTTCGAAGCAGCTTTCGTCCAAAGGTCGAAATCATAGCGAAACATCTCCGTAATCCGCGGAAACATCGCTACTTTAATAATTCATGCATTTTCTATCTCCATGAAACCGTCATCCATTATTTCGATAACAAAAAATTTTTATACCTAACCATTCATCGTAACTGAAACCTAAAGTGGAAGATCGCTTCTAAAAGCCATCAGCCGTAACTCAAAACTCCGCTATGCTTGGCATGTCTATCTCGCAAACGCTATTTGGCCTCGCCAACTACGCCTTCCAGAAAGCCCGACCTAAATTCGCATCCCCATTAAGGACAATCAGAACTAACATGACCTTAATAAGGGTCATGGTCTGATCGCTTACCAAACAACTTCCTTGGCGATACGGCTGAATCTAGCCTCCATGCCAATCCAAAGCTACTGAGCGACCACCGCTTCAATCACTTAACGGCTAAAACAACAATCCACGATTTGTTCATAGAACGCCAGTGACTATTACGCAAGCAATTTGTCGATAACCCAGAATCGGAAATCATACGATAAACTCTCCATACCAAAACTCAGTCCTAACAACCATATGGTTAACGGAAGATTCAAACTCATCGCCAATCGATTAAGTTCTATACTCGTAAACACTGCATGAAAAGAAACACTCGTGACAAGGCTCCAAGAGTTATAATGAAGTCATCCTTAATAAATACAAACAAATCCCGAAGGCCAACACTTCACGGCACTGTGAATGTGGACGCTTCTCCTGGTCGAACTTACGCGACCTCTTGGTCCTGCGCCTAAACCAAAACAACAGTTTCTGGCTGCTAACATTCGCAAAATATCTCCAAAGCCCGCACCATTTCAACCATTAAATGCGCATAAGGGAAACTCGACCTTCAGCATATGGTAGACGCTAACGCCGGCGACATTCTTTTCTCAAAACGCTCCAGACGCAAATCCTCGCCTCTAGAACTCAAACATACAAACACACCTCTAAACGTAACATGCCTCTAACTGGATCATCATTTGTTAAGCTGATCACAACAAACTAACTCTAACGCCCTAAACAGACAAATAGCCGCCTTCAAGGGTAGCCTCTCTTGCATCCGATTAAGGATAAACATAGCGCTATAAGAAATCCAAAATTTTGGTCTAGCTCTTCAGAAGGAAGCAGCCACTTCGCACAAATCATATAAGCCGACAACAATTCGCTGGATTTTAAACGGCACGAGCCAGGTTAAAATCGCAAACAGGCAAAACGAAAAGTCGATTTGTCATCGCAAAGCCTCAGTCCGAGTAAACCGGTCTTGCCCTAAACTCCAGCCACGCTGATCTTGACATCTCACATGACATAGTATGGTATAATGCAGATCCAAAAATTTATCTCTTCACTTAAGCCTATTCGCTTTCACTAACTTTCCGCCAGAATCGGTAAACCGCTGAAAATCTCGCTTTATGCAAACAATAGGTAATGTGATCATCAGGAACTGAATGAGACGACAACTACACCCTCTTTCTCATACTTCAAAACTGAAGTTCATAAATAATCAAAACAAATAATATCAACAGCATCATGCTCAAAGTCTCATGACACATAACCAGACCATATAAGTCTCACGAAAACAGATCATAAGGATCTTAAACTCCAACGAATCCACGGAAGGCTTGATCCCTACAACAAGGGTATGTGAGGGCAGCCTTCGAAGGCAGCCCCAATCTTACTATTTCAACGGAGTTTTAACCATTAATTCCTACCATCTTACCTGACATAGTCTTATCGCCGCAAGAACATCGCAGGTTCTAACGAGCTGGGGCTAACTGTTGGTGTCAAAATCGGTACGACGGAATCAATGACTAAAAGTCTCTAGAAAGTATTTCTGAACAAAAAGTCTCGGATAATTTGAAAAGAAGTTATAATGAGATTTTTTCAAATTAGAATATCCACTCTCCGAGATCGAAGACTACTGGGAGCGCGGACGAGTCCCTCGAAAGATCGGGTCCGCTTCAAGGACATCAAGATTCGACACCACAAAACCCTAAACACAAAAGAATCTGCCTCGAACTAAGAGGTCGCTCTCTCAAACCGGAGGAACCAGAAAACGATCAAGATATCAAATCGAAGCCTCGCCGAGATCTACAGCCTGGCGCCGGCGGCACCCCTGGCCTGGCGCCGGCGGCACGCGCCACGCGGGCCGGACTGGCGCCGGCGGCACCGACACGCTGGCTGGCCTATGCCGGGCGGCACTGCGGACGCTGGCCGCCTGGCGCCGGCGGCACTCGCCTGGCGCCGGCGGCACCGTCGCCGCGGGCTGGCCTGGCGCGGCGGCACCGGCCTGGCGCCGGCGGCACTCGCCTGGCGCCGGCGGCACCGTCGCCCGGCCTGGCGCCGGCGGCACTGGCCACGCTGGCTGGCCTGGCGCCGGCGGCACCGACCTGGCGCCGGCGGCACCGATCCTGGCGCCGGCGGCACCGGCCTGGCGCCGGCGGCACCGTCGCCGCGGGCTGGCCTGGCGCCGGCGGCACTCGCCTGGCGCCGGCACCGTCGCCCGGCCTGGCGCCGGCGGCACTGCCCTGGCGCCGGCGGCACTGGCCACGCTGGCTGGCCTGGCGCCGGCGGCACCGACCTGGCGCCGGCGGCACCGTCGTGCGGGCTGGCCTGGCGCCGGGCGCACCCGCCGCGACGGGCTGGTTTATACGGGCGGCACTCGCCTGGCGCCGGCGGCACTGGCCGTATGGCTGGGCCTGGCGACTCGCCTGGCGCTGCCGACGGCCTCGCCCTGGTCTCGGTCCCATCGTGTTCGGCCTGATCCCATCTTGGCTTGTTTGGATCAATCATCATGAGTTTGGGACGATCACGGCTACGAATAAACATCCTACGACTCGATTGGAATCGCCCTCGATGTTTTACGACAAAACTAAGGATTGATTTCATAGAAGATATCGTGATAAAACAAGGTCGATTAACTTTAACATCGATCCTTTAGGTTATAACGGTTTATTTTACGAGAAAGATAGTCTTTTCCGAAATCGATAAAACGCTTAACGACTTAAGACAAGTCCACGGACTAACTTACTTAATTTAGGAATTCAGGCCCAATCAGGCTATGACGGTTTGTCCGATATCCCTAACATCGGATAAACATCAAGTCACCAAAACTCGAGGATAATTACAAAGATCGATTTAAAATGGAATACTTCACGAAGAGATAAGCTTGGGCCCAAAGGCGCAGGTCCATCATCCTAAGGCAAACCGACCTTGGAGTGGATATATAAGGAGAGCAAGGGCAGAAGAGAGGAGATCCGAAAATCCTAGATTGAGACTTAGAGCATCCTGCTAGCTTAGAGAACTTAGAACTTAGGCGGTTAGGCCAGCGAGGCAGGACTCAGAGCGTCTGGCAGCCTCTTGTTCTAGTTTTATCTTCTCCGCGAGACCCGTTCCTCTCGGAAGGATCTAGCTATACTTTCACTCAGAGCTCCGCACATAGAAACCCTAGGCATTATCTTCGACATGCCGCTTCTATGACCAGCGCTCATATTAGGCGAACCAGGCCCTAGAGCGTCTGGCGCCTCCTGCTGCAAATCTCCGCTCCTCTCGGAAGGATGGGACAATTCTTTACTTAAGAGCTCCGCGCATAGAAACCCTAAGCGTTATCTTCGACATGCCTGTTTCTATGACAAGCGCTCATACTAGATCGAACCGCCCAGACTGTTCGATCTCTTGTTCAATTCTTTCTAAACTGAACTTCGTCCGACTTGATCCTCGAAAGAGTGCGTAGGCAGCCTTTCTTAAGGTCCAGTCTCAAATCTTAACAAAACTTTTTCCGCATTTATTCGGTCACTTGTCGTTGGCTGTCGCGAAGAATCCGGACCTTCAAGGAAAGTCGGGTTAACGGCTTTCCTCCGCAATCTTATTCATTAAAATTGACGGTGTGAATTTCGTTCCCACATAAAACAAAACCGATAGTTGAGAAATCGTCATCCTGTCTTGAGGCAGTAGGCGAGCAGGAGATTAGGAAGGGAAAACGCGGCACTCCTTGAGAAACAAATCGTACATGGTAAAATACCCAAGAAGCGCCATCTAAGGTTTGTCGAAACAAGAAGAAAGGAGGAAAACAATCTCGGTTGGGATCTCAAGTGACTCATCAGTGTATGGATAGAATCCGTCGTACGAGAGGTTTTCCATGCAGGAAAATATGGTTAGAAAAAATCAGAGATAAAAAGTGTGGGAACCGAAATTCACACTGTCGATTTTAATGAATAAGATTGCGGAGGAAAGCCAAGTAAACCCGACTTTCCTTGAAGGTTCGGATTCTCTGTGTTGCCACACCTAAATCGAAAGTTAACAGATGACAAAACAAAATTGTAATGTTTGCTCGGCGCTTTTATTAAATGAAAGATATGAATACAAGGATTCTCCGAAAGACAGAGAGATTTGCGATTTAAAGAAAAAGATAGAGTCGCAGGCAGCCAAACGTCCTAAGCCTTGCTCCGCTAGTCTAACCACCTGAACCCTAATTCTTCTAAGCTAGCAAAGTGCTCTAAGTCTAATTTTCGGATCCCCTTCTCCCCTGCTCTTGCTCTCCTTATATACCCACTCCTAGGTCGGTTTGCCTTAGGATGATGGACCTCGCCTTTGGCCCAAGTTTATCTCTTCAGGAAGTATTCCATTTTCGTCGATCTTCGTAATTATCCTCGAGTTTTCCCCTATTTTTCGGTGACTTGATGTTTATCCGATGTTCAAAAAATCGGATAAAATGTCATAGCCTGATTGGGCCTGAATTCTTAAAATCGTAAGTAAGTCTGTGGACTTGTCTTAAGTCGCTGAACGCTTTATACGCTTCTGAAAGACTATGTTTCTCGTGAAAACAAACTGTATAGCCTAAAGGATCGATGTTCGAAGTTAATCGATCTTGTTTATAATGATATCTTCTACGAAATCCAATCATTCTAATTTTGTCGAAAACATCGAGGATGATTCCAATCGAAGTCGAATCGAAGATGTTTATTCCAGAGTCGCGGATCGTGATCAAACTCGCGAGGATTGATCCAAGTAAGCCAAGATGGGATCAGACCGGAGCATGATGGGACCGAGAACAGGACGAGGACCGCCGACCGGGCGCCGGGGCTTGCCGCTGGCGCTTAGGCCAGCTCGCGGACGCTGCCGCCGGCGCCAGGCCGCTTATGCGGACGCTTGCCGCCGGGCGCCAGGCCGCTTATGCGGACGCTTTGCCGCCGCACCAGGCCGCTCGCGGACGCTTTGCCGGGCGCCAGGCCGCTTATGCGGACGCTTGCCGCCGGGCGCCAGGCCGCTTATGCGGACGCTTGCCGCCGGCGCCAGGCCGCTCGCGGACGCTTTGCCGCCGGGCGCCAGGCCGCTTATGGACGCTGCCGCCGGGCGCCAGGCCGCTTATGCGGACGCTTTGCCACCGGGCGTAAGCGCCGGTGCCAGGACGGCTTATGGACGCTTACCGCCAGCGCCAGGCTTGCCGGGCGCCAGGCCGCTTATGCGGACGCTTGCCGCCGGCGCCGGGGTTCTCTGCCGCCCGTGGGTTTTCCGTTGCCCGATCTTTCCCCGCTGGTCGCTCGTATGGAAGTCTTTGAGTTTAGTAGATCTTTAGTCAGATTTCGAGATAACCGCTTTTGACCCCAACAGTTAGCCCCCAGCTCGTAAGATCGAGACGATTTTGCGGGCTTAATGATTCGAAGTTTTCTGAAAATCGAAATTTTCGGCTAAGGATTCTTTTCCGCAGGAAACCTACGCCATCATCCCTCTTTTCTTATAAATTGCCAGCCTTCCTTCTCATTCTTCACATCTTTTCAAATTCTCTCAAGAAAAGAAAATGTCTTCATCCCAAGTTGAAAAGAATGATTCTGATGTTGAGATTGGCGAGGCCAGCCAAGTTCGCCGTTCTGGCCGCTCAGGATGCTACCCGCCCCTCATTGATGGGTTTGACTCTTTCAAGGCTAAGCTATCCCGGCGCAGTGCTGCGAAAGGCTCAAGGCGGGCGAGGACTGGGACGCCCGATGTTCCTTCCGCGGCTCCAACTCCTTTGCCTGTTTCTCCGATCTCTTTGTCTGCTCCTTCGGCCCCTTCGCCTGTTCTTCCGGTTCCCAGCCCCGAAGTCCCATCCAATGCCCTCCTGCCTGCGGAAGGGGTTATTGTTCCAGAACAGATTCTTGAGCAGATTCCTGATGTTCAGGTTCATCCATCGGGTTCTTCGACTGCTCCGATCGTGATCTCCGGGAGAGAGGATGCAATATAATCTACACCTCTTCCCCCGGCAAAGAGGGAACTCGTCTTGGGACTGCCAGCGGTTGGTACCGCCGCTGCCCAAGGGAAGGGCAAGGGCTGGTGCGGCATCCGGAGCAAAAAGGAAGCGGGGTGCGAAGAGCGAGGAGAGCGAACTTTCAGAGCCGTTGGCGCACCATCGTTCCAAGGTTCGATTTCAATCTATCTGCAATTCTTGTATCGCTTTTCTTTTTTATGATGATACTTACCCCTTCTTTTGCGGACAGTTTGTGTCGCTGATTGACGGAATGCTTGGCGAGTGTGGATCGGAAGTCAATAGTCTATCGAAGGAGCTGGAGTCATCGCAGGAAGCGCTGAAGCGCATTAAGGCTACGCTGCAGACCGCCGAGGACACCCATGCTGCGCAGACGCCCCAGCTTGAGGTTCAGATAGCGACCTTGAGCGGAACTTGGGAAGACAGCGAAGTTCGCTACTCAAGGTGAAGAAGGAGAAGAAGAGCAAATCCTGAAGTCCGCCTTCAGCGTAAGGTCCAGACTCATGAGGAGATGAACGCCCGTAGATCCTCTGAGGTTGCCGATGCCCGCGATTTAATTTTTGGTCGCCTGACGAGGATGGCCACCCTGTTTGAGTCCTTGATAGCCATCCGCAAGAGGGACTTGACTTTAGCGGGATCGAGGGGAGTCTGAGTGAGCTCGAAGTTGCTTCGGGTAACGAGGCCCCGCCTTTGGATTTAGAGGAACCACACTATCGCCCCAGAAAGGAGAGTGGGCCACCACCGGAGATTTTGATTTAATCCTTGCCGCCTGCAGGTTTATGCACCTTTGCGCCGACCAAGACTCAAGATCAGGAGCGACGGGAGATTATTGCAAGGCTGACGCGACGAGGCGGTAGTGGTGGTGCGACCGAGGGAGGCGACGGCGCAGGCTATCCCCATCATGGGTGAGTTTGAGGATGAAGGTGACGCCCTTGAGCGCCTAGGTT
Source organism: Brassica carinata (assembly GCA_016771965.1). NCBI lineage: Eukaryota > Viridiplantae > Streptophyta > Magnoliopsida > Brassicales > Brassicaceae > Brassica > Brassica carinata. Next base: position 5,842 of record JAAMPC010000493.1, on the reverse strand, counting down.
TATCAATCCCTTCTGGGATTTCTTTATATGTGTTTCGCCGCTAAGAGGCCATGATGTATTTACCGGACTGGCCGCTGGTGGCTTCAATCCCCGCCCTTTTGGGGTTTTGTTTGAACTTTTATGGTCTCAATCTATGAAATGTTTTTCGATTATTTATGAACTTCAGTTTTTTCAAGTATGAGAAAGAGGGTGTGAGTTGTTGTCTCATTCCTAGTTCCCTGATGATCACCGCATCTATTGTTTGCATAAAGCGCAGATTTTTCGTTTACCGATTTACAAAAGTTCGCGGAAACAAATGGGCTTAAGTGAAGAGACAAATTTTTGATCTCGTGATACCATACTATGTCTGTGAGATGTCAAGATCCAGCTGGCTGGGTTTAGGGCAATACCTAGGTTTACTCTGACTGAGGCTTCATGATGACAAATCGGCTTTGCTTTGCCCGCTTATGCATTTTAACCTAACTCGCACCGCTTAAAAACTTAATTGTTGTCGGATTATATGATTTGTCTGGCCGTGAGTCTAGCTACTTCCTTTACTTAAGAGCCAAACCAAAATTTGATTTCTTGTATAGCTGCTATGTTTATCCTTGTCGGATGCAAGAGAGCCACCCCTGAAGGGCTGCTATTTGTCCGTTTAGACGCTAGAGTTCGTTGTTGTGATCAGCAACAACGAAATGATACCGCTTTGAGGTGCGCTTTGTATGTTTTGAGTTCTAGAGACTAAGATTTCGCCTGCAACGCTTTTATGAAAAGAATGTCCTTCAAGCCGCTAGCTTAACGCCTTGCAAGGCTGAAGGTCGACTTTTCCTTATGCCGCATTTCGTGGTCGAAACGCCATGGCTTGGGGATGTTTTTGCTAATGTTCGCAGCCAGAAAACTGTTGTTTCCGCTTGACGCTGGACCAAGGGGTCGCCAGAATTTGACCCAGGGAGAAACGCCTACATTCACTTTGCTTCGTGAAGTATTGGCCCTCCGGGATTTTTTGATGTGATAATTGCTTAGTGGATACATCCGCTGTCGCTGCCGCTCAGTAATGGCGAAATGCGTTGTTCCAAAAGAGTTTCAAAGTTTCAGAATTTTCAAATTGGGAGTATATTTAGTATACGCGACCACCCCTTTAATCGGGATAGCTGAGCTCGCCGGTTAGCGAAGTTGCCTACGCACTTTTCGGGATCAAGCCATCTCAGAAGTTCTTGTATCACGCCATTGTTAGTGATAGTATTTTTAAGATGCATCGCGATTCCAAGTTCTGGGATTTTTACGCCTTGCATGTTCGCGATTTGGTACTAACCTGGTCGGACTACTTTTATGACTTTGTATGGTCCTTCCCAGCTTGTTCCCAGTTTTCCCTGCGCTGCTCGAAGTGTTTTGGAAGACTTTGCGAAGACTAAATCGCTTTCTGAACCCGCGATGGCGACGCTTGAGTTGTAGTACCTACGGCAGCGTGCTGGTAATTTTGGATTCAATGAGATCCTGGTCACGGCGTTCATTGATAAGATCGAGATTGTCCAGCATCATAGCGCCGCTTAAATCTTCTCGCTCGGGAGGAATCTTCTCCGCATCTCGGGAATTCTACTCCGCAGGGATCATGCATTCCGCTCCATAAACTAGAGCTTAATGGAGTTTCACCTGTAGCCCAGATTAGTTGTAATGACGCACCAAAGAACTCCTTGAGTTCCTCTGCCCATCGCCCTTTTGGTGTCTAGCGCTTTTTAGTCCGCCAAGGACGGTCTTGTTGATGGTTTCTGCCTGTCCGTTGCATTGCAGATACCTGGGAGTTGACTTTGTAAGTCGTATTTTCCACCTTCGCAGAATGCTTCGAATCGAGCAGAGATAAATTGAGATCAATTATCTGTTACGATTTCGCACGACCCCATGTCTAGTTATGATATGCTTCCGCACGGTTCTCGACTTGTGTGTCTTTGATACTTGGCGTAGGATTCTGCTTCTACCCATTTGGAAAAGAAACTGCGGAGGACTAGAGGAAGCGCTTTTGTTTTGATGGATGCATAGGTCCGACAATGTCGATGGACCATCGCATGAAAGGATAGGGGGACGAGATTGAGGAGAGGATTTCCGTGGGTTGATGGATTGTTGGAGCATGCTTTTGGCATTTCGCGACTTCCGGCTAATTTCGCAGTCTTTGATCATGGTTGGCCAATAATAACCGTATGCTTGATTTTGATCAGAGATCTTCCGCCAGAATGATTTCGGCATGATCCAGAATGGACCTCTTCCATGATTCTTCTTGTCCTTTCTACTTATGCGCATGTCATGAGAGGACCTGAGAAATGCCACTTATAAATTTCTCCCTCTATCGTGACATACCGTGCCGCTTGGGTTTTCACTTTACGGGCCGCCCATTTTTCGGCGGGTAAGGTTCCATTCACGATATAGGCTCGGATTGCTTCTAACCAAGGGCTGTCGCAGCCATACTCGGCTTGGTCCACATCCGCTTCCGGTTGATCCTCCACTTCTTCCGCATCTTCAATCTCTCCTCGGATTAGATTGACGACCACTGGTGGTCCGATGCTTGGATGTTCGATGAATTCGATCGAGATTATCCTTTTGAGCCCTGGATCTGAGCTTGAGGCGAGGGCAGCTAAGGCCGCCTGGACGCTTCCGAAGCAGGAATTCGGTCAGGGCTTAACTGGTCGAAACTACGAGCCAGTTCTTGGATGAGTTTTAGATATGCGTCCATAATTTCGTCCCTTGCTTCATATTCTCCGCTGTATTGATTGGCGACTAACTGAGAATCGCAGTAAGCGTGAATATTACGGATTTTTAATCAATGGGCTAGCCGCAAGCCCGCGACGAAGTGCTTCAGATTCTGCCTCATTGTTTGAAGCATGAAAAGCCAATCGAATGACTGTTCTAGGATTTCCCGTTAGGAGAGGTGAGTCGAATTCGATTCCTCGATCCTTGTTTGGACGAAGATCCGCCGACGGAGGACCCAAGTCGAGTTTGGTTCCTCGTTAGTCATGTCTATTGTGGGTAATTCTACCAAGAAACCGCAGTACTGGGACTTTGCACATGTCCTGGGCGATATTCGACGTCAGATTCACTTAGCTCGATTGCCCATTTTGCGAGCCTACCGGATTGGCTCGACTGTGCAGGATTATCCGCAGGGAACGGTGAGAACCACTATAGTATGAGACTGGAAATATGGTCTTAGTTTCCTTGCCGAGGTTATGACGGCTAATGCTAATTTTTCCATTAGCTGGTATCGAAGCTCGCGATCCAGCAGCGCCTTGCTTACGTAAAGATTGGCTTTGTTCGCCGCTCTCTCGTGATCAGACGCCACTGACTGCTGTTTCAGAAACTGCGATATAAAGGAAAAGAGGGTTCACCTTCCACGGTTTTGCGAGAACTGGTGGAGTGGCCAGGTAATGTTTCAACTGTTGGAAAGCCTTTTCACATTGCTCGACCATTCAACTTCTTGTTTCCTTTAACGCTTCAGAAAACGGTAGGCACTTATCCGCGGAGCGGAGATGAAACGGTTCAAAGCCGCGACTCTTCCTGTTAGCCTTTGACTTCTCGCTGGTTCTCGGGAGGCCATCTCTATCAGTGCGCCGATTTGTTTAGGGTTGGCCTCGATTCCGCCGACACGCTACGAGGTATCCGAGAATTCTCCGATGCCACCGCCAATTCGTACTGGTTGAGTTTCATGTTATGCAGGTTGAGTCGCGGCAAAACATTCCTCTGTGGGTTACATGATCGCGTTCGCCAAGAGATTTTACGAGCATATCATCGATGTTTACTTCCATAGTTTTTCCGAAGTTGCTCAGCAAACATTCTGTTGACGAAGTCGCTGATACGCTGCACTCCGCGCTTTTAAGACCGAAGGCATTACCTTGTAGCAATACGCTCGCGGTCCGTGATGAATGCATTTTTTCAGGGTCGCCGGATTCATCATGATCTGATTGTATCCGAAAAGCGCCCATGAATGATAGCTTGTTTCGCGAGTTGCTTCACCAGTCGGTCGATGTGTGGAGCGGAAGCAGTCCTTCGGACAGGCTTTATTCAGATCCGCGGAATCGACACAGACTCGCCACTTGCCGTTCTTCTTTTTACCACGACAGGGTTGGCAAGCCAGTCCGAATACCTAACTTATGTTGTCGACCCTACTTTGAGGAGTCTTTCGACTTCCTCGCTGATCGCGGTGGCACGCCAGGTCCCAGCTTTCGCCTCTTTTGTTTTACGGGTTTGTGAGTTGGGTCGATGTTAAGTTCGTGACATGTTACGCTAATGTCGATTCGGCATATCCTCCGCAGCCCGCTTAACGCATTCGAGGTTCTTTTGAGGCATGCGATGAGCTCGCTTTTATTGGTTCGCGGAGGTTAGCTACGATTTTGACGCACCGCTCCGGAAGGAATCGCCGAGGCAGATTGAGAGCACCGGTTCACAGGTTGGTTCACGCCTTCCAGGGCCTCAGTTTGGGACTGCCAGAAGGTTTCTGGCGGTCGTGAATCGCTTGCTTTTTCCTAGAGATCTCGATTTGAATTTTTCCGCTTTAGTTCGGTAGCGAGGTAGATCTGCGCAGCCCGCGGACTACCATGTATCGCTTCGACTCGAAGGCGCCGGAAATTGAGGCATAGGTGGAATGTTGATGGGATCGCCTCATGGAATTTAGCCAGGAGTTCCAACTATCGCTGTAGGATGTTGGACCATCGATCACCGTGAATTCGTTTTGGCGACGCCCCGCCTGACTGAGAAGTTAGTCGAACCGAGGGTCATAACTTTTCCCGAGTCCAATACTGGGCTGGGGTCATCTGTAGGATGCTTAGATCGACTTCATCCTCGAGGGTGCTTTTATAGATAATATTAACCGAGCATACGGTGTCGACTAATACCCTTGCTACGCCAATATCCTGGATCGTGAGTTCTAGACGAGGAGATTGTTGTGAGGTTTGACCATACTGGCCGCTGTTCGATCCTCGAAGGATACGATGTTGCGGGCTGACGGCAGCCATACTGAACTTCGACGATTGGTGGTTTCGAAGTTAGAGAACTGGCCCTCCTTCTAGCCAACCGTGGGAACCGAAATTCACACCGTCGATTTTAATAAATAAGATTGTGGAGGAAAGCCAAGTAAACCCGACTTTCCTGAAGGTCCGGATTCTCTGCGCTGCCACACCAAATCGAGAAAGTTAACAGATGCCAAAAATAAAATTGTAATGTTTGCTCGGCGCTTTTATTAAATGAAAGATATGAATACAAGGATTCTCCAAAGACAGAGAGATTTATGATTTAAAGAAAAGATAGAGTCGCAGGCAGCCAAACGCCCTAAGCCTTGTTCCGCTAGTCTAACCACCTAAACCCTAATTCTTCTAAGCTAGCAAAGTGCTCTAAGTCTAATTTTTGGATCCCTTCTCCTCTGCTCTTGCTCTCCTTATATACCCACTCCTAGGTCGGTTTGCCTTAGATGATGGACCTCGCCTTTGGGCCCAAGTTTATCTCTTCAGAAGTATTCCATTTTCGCCGATCTTCGTGAATTATCCTCGAAGTTTCTATTTTTCGGTGACGATGTTTATCCGATATTCGAAATCGGATAAACCGCCATAGCCTGATTGGGCCTGAATTCTTAAAATCGTATGTAAGTCCGCGGACTTGTCTTAAGTCGCTGAACGCTTTATACGCTTTCTGAAGACTATCTTCTCGTGAAAACAAACCAGAGTAGCCTAAAGGATCGATGTTCGAAGTTAATCGATCTTGTTTTATACGATATCTTCTACGAAATCCAATCCTTCTAATTTTGTCGTAAAACATCGAGGATGATTCCAATCGAAGTCGAATCGAAGATGTTTATTCCAGAGTCGGATCGTATCAAACGCGGAGGATT
>JAAMPC010000492.1:0-25199 GCA_016771965.1 Brassica carinata | reverse complement strand
TCCTTCACCCATAATGGGAATTCTATCACCATTAGCAATTTTAACATTCCCTGAGATAGGTTTAATGTTTTAATCATCTTGGCCACTAATCATGTGATGAGATGCTCCTGAGTCTATTACTAATGGTTTAATCTTATCAAAGGCATTCAGATTTGTGGTAAGACCACACGGTGCACTAGACACTCTATATGATGCATTTAAAGATAAACCAAGTGTGTTACAGACTCCTTTAGGGCTTTGATGAGTGCATGGAGGTCAGACTCTTGATAGTCTCATCTTGTGTCCCTCTCATGGATATGTTGGATGCTGGAAAGCAACCCTTGTAAGGTTGCAGAGATGGTCATTCAGCTTTATCATGCAACAAGACCGATGGACATTAAAACATATTATAATTTGGTGAAGACTGTGGATGCGATTGCTGATTTTGTAAAAGGTATTCTACCTGAGGATAATGTAGCATCTGGTTCATACTACGAGGTTCAGAAACTGGTAGCTGATCTTGGTTTATCATATCAGGTAATAGATGTATGCAGCGATAACTGCATGATTTATTGGAGGGCGGATGAAGAGCGGGTTACATGCAAATTTTGTGGAAAGACTCGTTATAAAGATACAGTGGAAGAGTTCCAGTGCCATTTAAAAGGATGTGTATTTGCCTTTGACGGAAAGGTTGCGAGGTTTTATCAGTCTTAACGCACGCTGCAACCAATGAGATGGCAAGCAGAGCATTCAACAAATGGTGAGATTAGACATCCTTCAGATGCAAAAGCGTGGAAGCATTTCCAATAAAAAAATCCCGACTTTGCGTATGAGAGAAGAAATGTCTACCTTGGATTATGTACTGATGGTTTCAGCCCATTTGGCAAGAGTGGAAGACAGTATTCTCTATGGCCAGTCATTCTTACACCATACAACTTACCGCCAAACTTGTGCTTGCGACGAGAGTTTTTGTTTCTCTCCATTCTCGCTCCCGACCAGAGCATCCTAAGAGATCACTTGATGTGTTTCTTCAGCCACTAATATATGAGTTGCAACAACTATGGGCTCAAGGTGCTGAAACATACGATGTTTCATGTAAAGAAAACTTTCAAATGCGGGCAGTACTTATGTGGACAATAAGTGATTTTCCAGCATATGGTATGTTATCTGGATGGACAACGCATGAAAGGCTATCATGTCCATATTGTCAAGATGACACATATGCTTTCCAACTAAAGAACGAAAGGAAAACGTGTTGGTTTGACTGTCACAGACGATTTCTACCACCGATCATCCATACCGCAGAGTAAGACTTCGTTCACGAAGAACAAGCGGTGTTTGATGGTCCACGAGGAAGTTAGTGGGAAAGATTTGTTGAAGCAGTTGAGGTATTTTGATGCAGAAAGGACACCAGATGTAGGTGGACATGAAAACATTCGAGTCAGTGCGGTTGGAGAGCTACATAACTGGCACAAAAAGAGTATTTTCTGGGATGTGCCATACTGGAAGGATCATCTGCTGAGGCATAATTTAGATGTCATGCATATTGAGAAGAACTTTTTTGACAATCTCATGAACACGATCCTTAACGTTCAAGGTAAAACAAAGGATAATTTGAAGTCAAGACTGGATGAGAATGGTAGGGCTCCTTTTCCCATATACCGACTTGATGCAGAGGGAAAAGATGAGTTCTTTGATTGGATTTCAAACGATGTGGAATTTCCAGATGGTTACGCATCTAATTTGCGTAACTGTGTCGACAGAAAGGAATGAAAGTTTATCGGCTTGAAGAGTCACGATTGCCATGTAATGATGCAGCGCCTCCTTCTGTTTGCCTTCAAGGAACTATTACCACGGAATGTTCATGAAGAAATTGCAGGGATTAGTGCTTTCTTCCGCGATTTATGCACGAGATCAGTGACTCTTGAAGGTATTGAAAATTTGAAGATTAACATAGCCGTGATTCAGTGCAACCTTGAGAAGATATTTCCTCCATCATTTTTTGATGTTATGGAGCATCTTGTTATTCATCTGGCAAGAGAATTGGAACTTGGTGGTCTTGTGTAGTATAGATGGATGTATTTGTATGAGCGGTATATGTACCATTTGAAGAAGATGGTGAAAAATTATAGTAGGGTGGAAGGTTCTATAATCGCACATATGATAAATTCAGAAACTTCAAACTTTGGCGAGTTCTACTTTCCAGCAGATGTGCAGACCAAAAAAAGAAGACTTGCTCGGCATGATGATAGAGGCGAACGAGCAACATATCATGTTACGGTTCCAGACATCTTCACAGATGTTGGACGACTTAGCGGAAAACCAAAGGACCGTCGACTTACTCAACAGGAGCGCAGTCATTTGCAAACATATTTGCTCACCAACTGCGAAGATGTTCTTCAATATGAGAGGTAAATAAATTAGCTTACAAATTTTTATTTCAACAAGTTGAAATTTAAATCTTAATTAATTATATTATTGTCAACTTATGTACAGGATTTTCATGGCAGAAAAGCGGTTCGAATATAGATAAGCCACAGAGGAGGAACTTGAAGAACTGAAGCAAAGAGAATTTTCTGGATGGATGCTTACTTATGTGAGTGCTTTAAACAAATTAAAATATTATTTATCACATATTTATACTAATTCACATATATTGATATAACATATATATGTGCTATTAATAGGTGTCTGCTGGTATGACCAGAGGTGAAACATTTGACGATTGGATACGCGAGATAATGCGTGGAGCAGAGTATGTTGTGAAGTCATATCCGAGATTTTGTACTCGAGGATATGCATTCACAACTCAAAAGATGAGACGTTCGAGTACGACTTATGATGTTGGCGTTTGTTCTGCATCTGGAGATGATGTATACTACGGAAACATACGGGAGATTATGGAAATCAAGTATCCGGGCATGGTTGGATTGCGATGTACTATTTTCTATTGTGATTGGTACGACAACACTCCGGATCGAGGTGTGAGAACAGATGCATTTGGTGTTACATCAGTACATTCGGTAAAGTTGCAATATTATAATCATTTCATTCTTGCTTCTCGGGCCGATCAGGTAATTAAATATACATATATCAATTATTCATAATGATTCATCATCATGTATTAATAACACTTATTTACAAATTAAATAATTTTTAAATGTTACATGTTTGTTATATCAAGTACCCACGGGTTAGGAACAGATATGACCCATGGGTCACCGTTACATCAGTCAACCCGAGGCCGAAGTTCAGTGAAGTTCGAGCTGGAAGACCCACTACAACCTAGCACATCCGGTAACTTAAGTGCAGCGAAGATTTAGCTGCAGTTGGCCTTGTAGTCGATTTAACCGACTTTGGAGAGGAAGCCGCCGCTCACGTAGAGGATGAACCAGAGATTGGAGAGTTTCACCAAGATCTAGATTCAGATTCATCCGGTGATGATGACTCGAAACGAGTAGCATCACCTTTTTTTAATATAAGAATACCGAGGAAATTCGGGGATAATAGGATTTAGGGATTTCCTCGAATAGTCCGAGACTTTTCCGATGATTTAGGCTTTTCTTTTAGGGTTTATGTTTCCTCGAAAAGCCTTGGAATATTCGAGGAAATTCGAGGAAATCCTAGTGTTCCTCGGAATATTCGAGGCTTTTCCGAGGAAGTAGGGTTTTAAACCGAAAACAACGCTTATGGTTTGAATAACACTTATATAACCCTTATTAAGTGTCTTAGACTAATTATGAAGTCAAAATTTATTCCTTACCCTATAATAAATACTTTTCGATTGTATGAACGAAATCCCCACAACATAGAGAAACACTTATACACTTTAATGAACGGAAAAGGAATACTTACAATTCGCTTTGAAATTTTGTTATTTCATAGTTTATGATCATCTATACAAAGATTCCTCAATGGTATGTATTGCATTTGTATAAGAAATGATATTGGGCAAAACAATTTGATGTTTTGAAACCCCAAACATGTGTTCCTCGAAAGCCTCGAATATTCGAGGAAATTCCGAGGAAATCCAAGTGTTCCTCGGAATTTTCTTGGAATATTCTGAGGCTTTTCCGAGGAAGTAGGATTTTTAAACCGAAAACAACGTTTTGCGGTTTGAATAACACTTATATAACCCTTATTAAGTGTCTTAGACTGATTATGAAGTCAAAAATTTGTTCCCTACCCTATAATAAACACTTTTCCGATTATATGAACGAAATCCCCACAACATAAGAGAAACACTTATACACTTTAATGAACGGAAAAGAAATACTTACAATTCGTTTTGACATTTTGTTATTTCATAGTATATGATCATCTATACAAAGATTCTTCAATGGTATGCATTGCATTTGTATAAGAAATGATATAGGGCAAAAAATTTGATGTTTTGAAACCCCAAACATGTGTTCCTCGAAATTTTCTCGGAATAGTCCGAAGAAATTCCGAGGAACAATATAAACCAATAGAAAAACATGCATAGGATATTATTTTTCCTCGAATTAATGAACATACCGAGGAAATTCGACGGATATTTAGTATCCGTCGGAATTTCCTCGTATATTTTAATTTAATCGGGTAAACCAGCCAAATATTTCGCGAAAATTGAAATTGAAAATACCGAGGAAATTCGAGAAATCCAAGTGTTCCTCGAATTTTCTTGGAATATTCTGAGGCTTTTCCGAGGAAGTAGATTTTTAAACCGAAAACAACGTTTTGGTTTGAATAACACTTATATAACCCTTATTAAGTGTCTTAGACTAATTATGAAGTCAAAAATTTGTTCCCTACCCTATAATAAACACTTTTCCGATTATATGAACGAAATCCCCACAACATAGAGAAACACTTATACACTTTAATGAACGGAAAAGGAATACTTACAATTCGCTTTGACATTTTGTTATTTCATAGTTTATGATCATCTATACAAAGATTCCTCAATGGTATGTATTGCATTTGTATAAGAAATGATATTGGGCAAAACAATTTGATGTTTTGAAACCCCAAACATGTGTTCTCGAAATTTTCTAATAGTCCAAGAAATTCGAGGAACAATATAAACCAATAGAAAAACATGCATAGGATATTATTTTTCCTCAATTAATGAACATACCGAGGAAATTCGAGGAACAATATAAACCAATAGAAAAACATGCATAGGATATTATTTTTCCTCAATTAATGAACATACCGAGGAAATTCGAGAAATCCAAGTGTTCCTCGAATTTTCTTGGAATATTCTGAGGCTTTTCCGAGGAAGTAGATTTTTAAACCGAAAACAACGTTTTGGTTTGAATAACACTTATATAACCCTTATTAAGTGTCTTAGACTGATTATGAAGTCAAAAATTTGTTCCCTACCCTATAATAAACACTTTTCGATTATATGAACGAAATCCCCACAACATAGAGAAACACTTATACACTTTAATGAACGGAAAAGAAATACTTACAATTCGTTTTGAAATTTTGTTATTTCATAGTATATGATCATCTATACAAAGATTCTTCAATGGTATGCATTGCATTTGTATAAGAAATGATATAGGGCAAAAATTTGATGTTTTGAAACCCCAAACATGTGTTCCTCGAATTTTCTTGGAATATTCTGAGGCTTTTCCGAGGAAGTAGGATTTTTAAACCGAAAACAACGTTTTGGTTTGAATAACACTTATATAACCCTTATTAAGTGTCTTAGACTGATTATGAAGTCAAAATTTATTCCTTACCCTATAATAAATACTTTTCCGATTGTATGAACGAAATCCCCACAACATAAGAGAAACACTTATACACTTTAATGAACGGAAAAGAAATACTTACAATTCGCTTTGACATTTTGTTATTTCATAGTTTATGATCATCTATACAAAGATTCTTCAATGGTATGCATTGCATTTGTATAAGAAATGATATTGGGCAAAACAATTTGATGTTTTGAAACCCCAAACATGTGTTCTCGAAATTTTCTAATAGTCCAAGAAATTCGAGGAAATCCAAGTGTTCCTCGAATTTTCTTGGAATATTCTGAGGCTTTTCCGAGGAAGTAGGATTTTTAAACCGAAAACAACGTTTTGGTTTGAATAACACTTATATAACCCTTATTAAGTGTCTTAGACTGATTATGAAGTCAAAATTTATTCCTTACCCTATAATAAACACTTTTCCGATTATATGAACGAAATCCCCACAACATAAGAGAAACACTTATACACTTTAATGAACGGAAAAGGAATACTTACAATTCGCTTTGACATTTTGTTATTTCATAGTATATGATCATCTATACAAAGATTCTTCAATGGTATGCATTGCATTTGTATAAGAAATGATATAGGGCAAAAATTTGATGTTTTGAAACCCCAAACATGTGTTCCTCGGAAAAGCCTCGAATATTCGAGGAAATTCGACGGATAGTTTCCATCGGACCCTAGGTTTTATAAAGGCGAAACACTTCTTCTTCCCCATTTCTCTCTTCTTCCTCTCCGGCGATCTCTCCGTGAATCCTCTCTAAACCTACACAAATCACGTAAGGACCCTATCTCACTCTCTTAGGTTCTATTTGTTAAGTTTTTATGTAGATTTGATGATTTTAGAAGTTTTTTGATAGATTTTTGTTAGGGTGATTGATTAGGATTGTGATTTGGTTGAGTAATAGGTTTAGAATTGTGATTTGGTTGGATAATTTGTTGTGTTGAATTGATTTAGAACTTTTTTATAAATTTTTTTTTTTATTTTTGTATTTATAAAATCGATTTTTGTATATAAATTTGATTTTTGGATTTTACAAAACATTTTTTGTATATAAATTCGATTTTTTGGATTTTATAAAACGTTTTTTGTATATAAATTCGATTTTTGGATTTATAAAAGATGATTTCATATTTATAAAAATATTTATATTTATTAAAACTAATTTTGTATTTATAAAACATTTTTTTATAAGCACTATTTTATTATTTTTGTATTTATAAAAACTAATTTTAAATATTTTTTCAATTAATATTTATTAAAACTATTTTTAAATATGTTTTTTTTAATTTACAGGTCTACTGGTGATCAGACCCGGTCTCGATCTCGTCGTGCCTCGCCACGAGGTCGTAGTGGTACGGGGAGCCACTCTCAGGGTTCGTCCAGCCACTGTCGGGATTCTTCATTTTTCCCTCCGGTTTTTGCTCCCGCTGCTACACCCCTCCCGCTGCTACACCCCCTCCCGTTGCTGCACCCCCTCCCGCTCCTCCAGTCGTTCCGGGAGTGATGACTGTTGCCCAGTTGGTTCAATAGCCCGGTCGTGAGCATCTTCCCTATCTCCCTCTGTGTCCAAAGGGACGACGTCAAACATGGTAATTAAAAGTCTTTTTTTTTCCTTTCATTAAAATTTGATTCATTATTAATAATTTGTTTCTTATATTAGGTTCAACCGATCCGGAAACGGGATCAGCGCATGGATCAACAATATGATGTACTCGAACCTCAGCAAGGGATATCCGACTTTCACTCACTTCCCTGCCGAGGACCAGGAGATGTGGTTTTGTCAGTTTGCGGTAAGTATTATAATTTTTCAACTTATATTTTTAATCTTTAATATAAAATTTCTACAAATTGTATTTTTTTTCCAGCAAGAGTTCACCTTAAATCCCGATCACACGAACTTTATCTGTGACGCCTTCGTCCATAAAGTTATGGACAACTATGGGAACCAGATCTACGAGTGGAAGCAGAAGTGGCTCATCAACCAGGTTTTTTTTTTAATTTATTAAACAATTTTTTGAATTTACTAAACTATTTTTGGATTTATTAAACTATTTTATATTTTTTATTAAAAGGTCCAAGTCAATCAACAACACGGTCTGGGAGGAGTTGTGTGTGCATTGGGATAAGAACGAGACGAAAGCTACCTCCGTGACCAACTCCGCCAACTGCAAGAGCGATCGTGGCGGGAAGGGCATGTACAAACACAATTTGGGTGCCCACACTATTGCTACTCTGGGGGATCGCTTGGTAAGTTAAATCTTTTTTTTTTAATTATTTAAGTATTTTTATTTTATTTTTATGCATTTCTTCTAATTTCTAATGTTTGTTTAACTTTTGTTTTTTCAAGGCGGATGAAAATGATGGCGAAGCTGGTTGATGATTTCGTCCTAATGAAGACGACGATACCAACAAGCACACCGGGGAGATTGATGATGGTGTTGTGAGGGATGTGCTCAGCCTGATCGAAACTCAGAAGGAAGACGAAGAGACCCGTCTATCTCAACTTCAAACCGACCTGGACGCCACTTCGACGGCTTCGACCAACTTGTCCCGGATTCGAATCAACGAAATCGTTGAATCGGTATGTTATTTATAAAAAAGTTCAATTCATTTATTTCTTTATTTTCATTTTATCATCTTTTCTATTATTTAAATTGTTTATTTTCTATTTCAGTCGGTTCCAAAGAAGAAGGGACGTTTGGTCGGTTCGGGTCGTCGAACCCGGTCGGTTCCTCCTTCTGCACCACAGCCCTATGTTGATCCAGAAGTGCTTATGGACCAGTTGAAGGACAAAGATGACTGCATAGCTGCGTTGGAGAAAAAGATGGCGGATCAAGAGGTGGGATGGGAGGCAACGAGGAAGCTGAACGAGCAAATGATGAAGAGGATGTACCCGAACGAGCAGTTCCCGTAGTTTCTTTCTATTTTTTTCAAAAACTCTGAATGTTTTATTCTGGTACGTACAACTTTGAATATTATCTAATATTTTTTCTATTTCAATTTTAATTTTATATTTTCGAATTTCAATTAAAATAAATAAATTTTTAATTTTTTTTAAAAAATTATTTTTGGGAATATTCCGAGGAAGTGTATCCCTCGGGATATTTCGACGACAACTTCCTCGGGATATTCCGACGACAACTTCCTCGGAATATTCCGACGGATACACTTCCTTGGAATATCCCGACGGATACACTTCCTCGGAATATTCCGACGGTAAAGGTTTCTCGGAATATTCCGACGGCTGTAGTTCCTCGGAATATTCCGAGGGCATATCTCCTCGGAATATCCCGACGGATACACTTCCTCGGAATATTCCGACGGCAAAGGTTTCTCGAAATATTCCGACAGCCAAAGTTCGTCGGAATATTCCGATACTTCTTTTCTCTCGGAATGTTTCCGAGGACCGTTCCATCGGAAATATCCGAGGAGATACCGACGAACAGTTTTAGGAAATGTTTCTTGAATGTCCTTGGAATTTTAATTCGGTATTCCCTCGAATGTCCTCGAATCTTTAATTCGGCATTTCCTCGAATTTTCGAGTAAATTCGAGAAATTTTACTTTCCGACGAGAAATTTCCGACGACTATTTTCGTCGGTATGTCCTCGGAATACCGTTATTCCGAGGACATACTGACGAGAATGGTCATCGGAATACCGGTGTTTTCTTGTAGTGCGAGTCTAGTGACTAGTGAGCAATTTTGTTGCCTGAAGTAAATATCTATGCTGAAGTTGTGGCGCTGAGATTAAATGTAACGGAAGGACCATTAAGTTTGTTATTCACACACTTCCAATAGAGGCATCTAACGGAACAGAAGAGATACATTGGAAGGTCGAGAACACAAACAACAATTCGATATCTATTAATTAGTGTCACAATTGTCAAATGGATCTTCTGAAAATATTTTTGTTTATTCAAGTATAGGTAATTCACATTTGCTTATTTTGGTTCAACAGGGTTAATGTTAGTGTCAAATATAATAGATGGTTCATGGAAACATTTTGATCAAATTTTCAGGATAAAATTCAATGATTCAACAAACGTGAGGGAGGAGTAAAACGTTTATTAATGGAGGCAGTCGGAGGCTATAAATGTAAATGTAATGTTCACCATTTTATGTGCATTACAATCTTTTTTTTTTGAGTTATGGAACCATACCGAAATATACTATTTTATTAATTTATTATAATATAATTTTTTTTCATTAATGTTCATTTTGGTAATAACCAAAGCTTCAAATGGTAATAACCAAAGTCAAAGGACGAATTTTGTTTGGCTGAGAACAGAACTAGGCATTCAGATGCAAAGAGCAATGTTTGTTCTTCTGCTACTCTCTATTCTCTCTCGATCATTTGGTTTAACACAGAACACATTCTCGTACTCGTACACCAAGACAAGTCCATCTCAAGTGTTGCTGGCTCGTACGCTAGATACATGATCCCTAGTCTATTCGCCTACGGACTACTTCAATGCATCAACAGGTTCTTGCAAGC
This sequence comes from Brassica carinata, assembly GCA_016771965.1. NCBI lineage: Eukaryota > Viridiplantae > Streptophyta > Magnoliopsida > Brassicales > Brassicaceae > Brassica > Brassica carinata. The sequence goes on along the minus strand of JAAMPC010000492.1, from coordinate 14,966 downwards.
GCAGAACAATGTGTTCCCTGTCTTTGTCTGCTCTGGAATCACCACTTGTCTTCACTTGCTTCTTTGTTGGTTGTTTGTGTTGAAGACTGGTTTAGGATACAGAGGAGCTGCTCTTGCCATCTCGGCTCTTACTGGTTCAATGTCATTCTCCTCTAGTGCTATGTCAAGTTCTCGTCTTCTTGCTCCCATAGCTGGACCGGATTTTTAAGGAGGCCTTTCAGGACATTTATGATTTTTCTAAAATTGCTTTTCCTTCAGCAGTTATGGTTTGGTAAGTGATATCGAAACAAGAATGCTGCATTGTTCATGTCTAGTATCCATAGCCGGTCATAAAGTTTTAGGGACTTGAAAAATTTAGTAAGAATTTTGGTAAAAAAGTTGTATAACAATATGAAGACATATGTACAAATATATTAACTCCAAAAAATTAGAGCCTGAGACCAATGTTTCACTTTGCTATGTTCAGAACCGGTTTTGATAGTATGTGGATTTAATCAAATTGTTTGTAACAGTTTGGAGTTGTGGTCATTTGAGCTTTTGGTTCTAGCTTCAGGGCTTCTTCCTAATCCGGTTGTAGAAACTTCGGTTCTTTCAATCTGGTAAGTCTCGGTTATTCTTGTTTCTTTGGTTTCTCAGGGTTCATAGACTTGATCAACATAATTTCTCAAACTTTTCAGTCTAAATACTTCACTAACAATCTGGCAAATCTCAGTTGGTCTTGGTGGTGCAGCGAGGTAAGTACATTAGTAACTGTTGGATAAGCTTGACTTCCAAGTTTTCTTTTTTCTCTTTGTGTTATGAAAATCTAAAAGGATTAGGAAATATGATTTGTGGTGATCCTATTAAGATTAGGATATGAAATATGATTTGTGGTGATCCTATTAAGATTAGGATTTATCTAGTTCTATATATAGAGAATGCAACTTGTGATGCATTAGTGTGATTTATGGTTTGAGTGATTTTGATATTGTGATTGATTAATAAGAGAGGGACTTCTTATTGAAATAGTTTGTGATTCTATATTTGGTATCAGAGCCAAACAAAGAACTAACAAACAAGATCAGTTGCGATGAGTGAATCTAAAGAGGAAGAATTCATGATGAAGAACAAAGAAGCCAGATCCTCCGCGGTAAAGTTTCCAATGCTAACCACGACGAACTACACGGTGTGGGCTATGCGAATGAAGATAGCTCTTAAGGTTAACAAGGTATGGGAAGCAATAGACCCTGGTGACAAAACTGAAGAAAAAAACGACTTGGCTATTGCCTTGATCCTTCAATCAATTCCTGAAGCCTTGACACTACAAATTGGTGACTTAGATGCAGCAAAAGCAGTTTGGGATGCGATCAAAGCACGGCATGTTGGAGCTGAGAGGGTAAGAGAGGCAAGACTACAAACTCTAATGGCAGAGTTTGATAGGATTAAGATGAGAGAAGATGATACAATTGATATGTTTGTTGGGAAACTAGCTGAAATAACTTCAAAATCAGCAGCTAGGAGAGATCATCGAAGAACCGAAATTAGTAAAAATTCCTTAAAAGCCTACCAAGGAGGAGATACATCCACATTGTTGCGTCGTTGGAACAAGTTCTTGACCTAAACTCCACAAGCTTTGAAGATATAGTTGGAAGACTAAAGGCATATGAAGAAAGAATAGGAGAAGATGAGGAAGAAGGGGAGCACGACGATAAGAGTAAACTCTTGTATTCCAATACAGAGTCCTTCCAAGACCAGTCTGGAGGACGTGGAGGACGCGGACGTGGAGGTCGATACAGCTCCTGGAGAGGCCGAGGTCGCGGAAGGTTTAACAACTTTCAACAGCAACGCGAAGCTTATCGACAAGGAGTTCAACGCGACCTCTCACACATCACATGTTTCAAGTGTGATAAACTTGGACACTACGCTAACGATTGTCCAGACAAAGTGCTTAAACTACAAGAGGCCACCGAGAAGAAAGACGAGGATACCCAGGAGGCTGAAGAGTTGATGATGCACGAGGTGGTCTATCTCAACGAAAAAAAGATAAACCCAACTATCTTTGAGACAGATCAAGACACACAAGACTTATGGTATCTCGACAATGGTGCAAGTAATCACATGAGTGGTAATCGAAGCCTCTTCTATACACTTGACGAGAAAATTACGGGCAAAGTTAGGTTTGGAGATGACTCGCGTGTTGATATAAGAGGCAAGGGTCCATACGCTTTGGCGCTCTATGGTGGCGAAAGAAAATATTAAAAGACGGTACTACATACCAGCTTTAAAGAGTAACATTGTGAGCCTTGGACAAGCAACGGAGGCGGGCTGTGAAATAAGAATGAAAGATGACCTACTGAAGTTATATGATCGGGAAGGACACCTAATGGTTGAAACCGTGAGGTCTAGAAACAGGTTATATAAAGTGACGATGAGTACTGACAATACCCATTGTCTTCAAGTCCAAAGATCAACAGAAGCTGAAATATGGCATGCTCGACTTGGTCACGTCAATTTTGAAACAATGAAGCTGATGATAAAAGGAGATTTGGCTGTTGGTTTACGAAGATCGCAGTAGATAAAGGAACGTCATTATCCTGTCTTCGAGGGAAACAAACAAGACAACCATTCGAAATCTACCTCTTACCGTGCTTCTCACCCTCTTGAGCTCATACATGCGGACCTATGTGGTCCCATAACTCCAACCGCCAGGTCTCAAACGGTATGTCTTTGTGCTCATCGACGACTATTCAGGGTATATGTGGACAATTCTATTGGAACATAAGAGTGAGGCGTTTGAAAAGTTTAAAAGGTTCAAAAATGTTGTTGAACAAGAAACAAAAGCTGAGATACAAACTCTTCGGACTGATAGAGGTGGGGAATTCAACTCACACGAGTTCAACACTTTCTGCAATCTCAATGGCATTAAAAGACACTTAACCGCACCATACTCTCCGCAGCAGAATGGCGTGGTAGAGAAGAAATCGAACTCTTCGGAGATGACGAAGTATATTGAAACACATGAGTGTCCCTAATCTCTTGTGGGGAGAAGCAGCACGCCATTCGACGATTTGATCAATAGAGTAGCCACACGATCACTTGATGGGAAGACTCCATATGAAACCTTGAGAAACAAGAAACCTAACATCGAACATCTTAGGGTGTTCGGTTGTGTATGCTATGCTATAACCAACACTACAGGTCGGAAAAAATTAGATGATCGGTCAAGAACATTAGTCCACCTTGGCACAGAACCCGGATCGAAGGCATACCGACTTCTAGAGCCAACAACCAACAAGGTTATAGTAAACCGTGGCGTTATCTTTGACGAGACAAGAAGCTGGAAGTGGGGAAAGAGATACCAGAAAGTGAGAAAAGCTCGGCACCTTCTCTATCAATCTAAAGGGTTTTGACGCCACCAATAAAGCAACATATGAAGACGTTGAAATTGAGGAGAGTGATGAAGAGGGTAGCGACGAAGCTGATGGAAGTAATAAAGAAGTAGAAGATGATCTACAAGAACCACAACTGAGAAGGTCAAGCAGAGTAATCACAAAGCCCGCTTATCTAGATGATTATATCATCCTTGCCGAATACTAATGTGAGAGGCTTCGATGGTGATCAATGATGAACCGTGGGACTTCAATGATGCCAAAGAACTGGCGGTTTGGGTTGATGCATGTGGAGAAGAAATCAGTTCTATCGAAAAGAACAACACCTGGACTCTTGTTGATCTACCTAAAGGCATAAAACCGATCGGTCTAAAGTGGGTTTTCAAGATAAAGCGCAATGCAGATGGGAGTATTAACAAGTATAAAGCAAGATTAGTGGCAAAGGGTTATGTTCAGAAACACGGCATTGATTATGACGGTGTTTGCTCCTGTAGCGTGATAGAAACCATTCGACTTGTTATTGCCTTAGCCGCTTCTAAAGGTTGGCAAGTTCATCATCTTGACGTAAAGACTGCCTTCCTTCACGGCGAGCTCAAAGAGGATGTATATGTCAGTCAACCTGAAGGTTTTGTGATCGCAGGGCAAGAAACCAAAGTTTATAAGCTAAAGAAAGCCCTGTATGGTTTGAAACAGGCACCAAGAGCGTGGAATGTCAAGTTAAATAAAATACTAGTTGACCTGAAGTTTTATCGGTGCTCTAAAGAACCGTCTTTGTATCGGAGGGAGGATAAGTCCGGTCTATTAGTTGTAGTGGTGTACGTCGATGATCTACTTGTGGCTGGATCATCTATAACCATGATTAATGAGTTTAAAGCGGATATGGCGGCGAAGTTCGAGATGAGTGACTTGGGAAAGCTTACTTATTACCTAGGTATTGAAGTTGATCAGTTCGATGGAGGTATTGCATTAAGGCAAAACCGATACGCGTTAAAAATACTTGAAGAAAGCGGGATGAGTGAATGCAATGCAACTCATATCCCTATGGAGTTTAATGTGAAGATGTCCAAGGCTCTAAAGGAAAAGAATGTTGACGGCGAGAATATCGCAGACAGATTGGTTGCTTGCGTTATTTACTACACACGACCAGATCTTTCGTGACTGTCGGGTGTTAAGCAGGTATATGCGGGAGCCAAAAGTATCACACGGAGCCGCTTTGAAGCAAATCTTGAGGTACTTATGTGGGACTGTCTCTCTTGGAATCATATTTGGGAGGTCAAAAAGGATGGAGCTCGTTGGGTATAGCGACTCGTCGCACAATGTTGATGATGATGATGGGAAAAGTACTACGGGGCATATCTTCTACCTCAACGACAGTCCAATATCATGGTGTTCGCAGAAGCAAGAAATTGTTGCACTATCCTCTTGCGAAGCAGAGTTTATGGCTGCTACGGAAGCAGCTAAACAGGCGGTGTGGCTACAAGAGTTACTTGGAGAGATCATTGGGAAGGCTTGTATGAGAGTAACAATCAAAGTTGATAACAAGTCTGCCATTGCTCTTTCAAGAAATCCTGTATTCCATGGTCGAAGCAAGCACATACACCGTTTTCACTTCATAAGAGAATGTGTCGAAAATGATCAAGTGGAGGTAGAACATGTTCGGAAATGAGCAACGAGCTGACATTCTTACCAAATCGCTTGCCAGGACTAATTTTGTGTCGATGAGAATCCTTATTGGCATGGTGGTCGTGGGAGAAACCGAGTTCAAGCTTAGGCGGGAGAATGTTGGATAAGCTTGACTTCCAAGTTTTCTTTTTTCTCTTTGTGTTATGAAAATCTAAAAGGATTAGGAAATATGATTTGTGGTGATCCTATTAAGATTAGGATAGGAAATATGATTTGTGGTGATCCTATTAAGATTAGGATTTATCTAGTTCTATATATAGAGAATGCAACTTGTGATGCATTAGTGTGATTTATGGTTTGAGTGATTTTGATATTGTGATTGATTAATAAGAGAGGGACTTCTTATTGAAATAGTTTGTGATTCTATAGTAACCACATAGCATAATCTTACTATACCAAACTATAGTTCTGTTACACTTGTGTGTTCTTTGACTTGCAGCATAAGAGTCTCCAACGAGTTAGGAGCAGGGAATCCACAAGTGGCAAAACTGGCTGTATATGTCATTGTAGGCATAGCAGTTGCCCAAGGTATCGTGGTGGTAACGGTTTTGTTGTCGGTTCGAAAGGTCCTAGGCCGAGCTTTTAGCAGTGACCCGAAAATCATCTATTACGCCGCATCTATGATACCTATTGTCGCATGTGGAAACTTTCTTGATGGTCTCCAATGCGTTCTCTCAGGTTCTTGTACACTCAATCATATGCTCTGGAATTTAAAAAAAGATTGGTTTTGGTTCCTCCTTGCTTATATATGTCCGGTTTATCCTGGTTTTTGGTTTAGGGGTTGCTAGAGGATGTGGATGGCAAAAATTGGAGCGTGTGTAAATCTTGGTTCGTACTATCTTGTTGGAGTTCCGTTAGGCTTATTACTTGGTTTCCATTTCCACATTGGTGGTCGGGTAATAATCTTTTAACTTCTGTCATAGCCAAGACTAGTTTTTATAGAAACTATAACATGTGTGATGCTATGTCACTTTTGTGTAGGGGCTTTGGCTTGGAATTGTAACAGCTCTAGCTGTTCAAGTGCTTTGTCTTTCCTTGGTCACTATATTCACAAACTGGGATAAAGAGGTAAGTTTGTTTTTAACTTTTAAAAGATTAATGGTCAGTTCTATGTATATAAGAGATTCTAAACTGCGCCTGATGTGATTCTGCATGTTTCTTGTTTAAATACGTATAGGCAAAGAAAGCTACAAAAAGAGTTGGATCTTCAGATGACCAAGATGATAATGCCGAACAATCAATTCCAAAATGAATAAAAGCTTGGGCTTGCAAATGAGCATATCTTTTGACATTGATAATGAATAATGAGCATTTTGATTCTTCTAGAGTTCTTTATGAGACAATAGTCCATATATGCTATCAAGTCAGGGGCTAGGTCAATAAGACCCAAATAGCAATTCCCTTGAAGATACAGCCCAACTATAGTTTTTCTTATAAGAACAGCCCAAGCATCATCTGGACCATGTTTGAGCGATGAAATAATTAGCTTGAGTTATCTGAAAAAAAGTAAAATGAAACTGTTTATGTGCTTAACATCTGAGTTTTTTTTTTGTATTTTAACCAGAAACATAAATTATATTTTGGAATTTGCATGGTCATGTTTTTGTTTGCAAGTGTTTTCCTTGTACTACTATGACAACATTTTACCAAACTCAACCTATTTACACGGTGGGTACAAAGTCCAGATAAGTTAAAACGTCGGCATGAATTGTGATAGAGACCAGACTACTTGTGAATTGTGAGGTAAAGGACTGGGTTTCCGGGGTCTTCAGATCGAGGTCCGGTCAGATCTTGTCGGATCCGGATTCTTCGGATTCTGAAAATTTAGACCCATATAGGTATTTATAATTTTCCGGGTCGGTTTCGGATCAGGTCTTGTCGGATCCGGGTCAATTCAGATCTATAATTAATATACCCATAATTTTCGGATTCGGGTCGGATCCGAGTCGGATTCGGATATTTGGAATATAAAAAGGAAATGAATTACTCAAATTCTAGCGAATTTAGTCAAAATTTGTCATATATATCTAAATTTTTACAAAATAAGTTAAAATAAACTATTAATAATTCAAATAAAACATTTTTAATTCTATATTTTAAATTTAAAACTTCATGTTACTTAAAAATAAATGTTACAAAAATAATAACAAAAATTATTAATAAAAAGATATTTTGAAATTTTTAAGTCGGGTTTGTATCGATTTTTATCGGGTCGGGTCTATTCGGGTTCAGTTCTTTTCGGATTCTGGTCTATTCGGATCGGTTCCGGTTTAAAATGCATACACCTAGTAATAATACGACAATGTCCTTCTAAAAAATCTAGCCATAGATTGTCACGTAGGGTAATACTCTCCTGTTTTTGCGCTCACATCATCTGACATGATCTTGACCGCACATAACACTGTTTCAGTATCTCGTGTGTGTTTTTAACTTTTAACCAATGTTTTGAAAGGACCGAATTGACAGGCTACGGTGTACTCTTGGTTGGTATTGGACGGTTCAACGGCCAACCGAGTTTTATTTATGAAAAATTATATATCTATATATAATTATATATTTATATTACATGAACTTTACTTCTATATATAATATATATTCTCTTTCTTTTCTATAATTAACTAAATATAAATAATAAATATAAATCTAATTATATATAGTAAAAAAATTGAATAGTGAATACTATGTAAACTGAAAATGATAAAATCATATGATTTACAATTAAAACTATCATATTTATTTATTTTTACAAATAACATCTCAAATTTTATGAATATGGTAAAATAAAGCTAGTATATGAAAGTAAAAAATAGAATTTTCACATTGTTTCTTAAAAAATAAAAATTAATTAAATAGTGATTGTTGAATACTAATTACACAATATTAAATTTTAGCTACTAATAATTAAAAATATTTAATTATATATAAATTTTAAGAACCGGTTTTAAAATTGACCCGGTCACCGGTTTGGCGGTTTTAGCCGGTTTTACCGGTTTTCATAAATCGGGTTTAAACCGAACCCGACTTCTTCTTAGTCAGCGATCGGACCGTTCGACCGGCCGGTCCGGTCCGTTTTCAAACACTGCTTTTAACTTGAAAGTGTAACAGGGTTAACGATTACGTTTAGACAGCGAAAACACCTTTGTGCATTTTAAAACAAATTTGGTTGGTCTAAGGGATCTCCAAGAAGGACTGTAAAATTTGATTTTTCTTCTCGAATAGAACGGTATACTCAAGGGTATTATAATGTTCTGATGTTTTTGCAACAGTGTTACACTAAATATAGCATGACACTATAGCAACGACAAAACTTTTTTTTTTGAATTTCTTTTATTGTTTAAGTACTTTAATTGATTATATTTACTTTTAAAAATCACAAATAAAATTCACTGTCACATAATTATGATATTAATTTTATGTATTTTCTAAATTTTAGTTAATATAAATTATTAATTAATGTAATATAAAATAAATTTACAATACATAAATTTATTAAAATACATAAAATTATCTAAATAAATACCAAACAAACATAAAAATGCATAATAAATTTATTATAATTATTGTTTTAATTTTTAGTCTAGTTTTTATTAAAATAATTACTTGTTTATGTTATAAGAATAATTAGTATTATCAAAATACTAAATACTTAAGAAAATCTTTTATTTAATAATATAATAATAGATAATATTTTTTTAGTGTGATATTTGGTGTTGTGATTAGAGATGGAAAAAATTTGGTGCTAAAATCACACTAAAATAATATAGTTTTCACACTAAAATAATGTTGTGGTCGGAGATAGCCTATTACAATTTCAAAGTTAGGTCTTGAAAATGTAGTGGACTAGTGGTTGGAAAGGACAATAATTTTATGGTAAAATCTTGAAAGAAGAAAGATGCACAAAAGCCAAGAGGCGCGCATGTGACGCGTAGGGGATCTAACACTAAACAATGTCAGAAGACTCTTCCCATCTCTTTTCAGATGCTCCCACCCACCTGTTTATTATTTTGTTTCCTATTTTCATTTTATTATATATTTTCTGTAACGAATATCTAAAACTACTATAATTATCACAACTCTCTATCCAACATTTCGCTCAAAACTTGACTTGACTTGTCTCTTTCTTTCTCTACTTCTCTCTAAATCTGATTAGAGATGGTTAGGGTTCTGCATCTTTGATTTCTAGGATTCTTCCTATTTTCTCTAACGCAGACCCAAATAACAATTCCCTTGAAGTTTATACGACCAAAAATTTCGTAGGCCCATTATTTAAGGAAATATACACCCCAACTATCGTTTTTCTTATATGAACAGCCCAAGCATCATTTGGGACCATGTTTGAACGATCAAATAATTGAGCTATTCGAAAAAGTAAAAAGAAACTATTTATGTGCTTGACATTTGAGTTTTTTTTTGTATTTTAACCAGAAACATAAATTATATTTTGGAATTTGCATGGTCATGTTTTTGTTTGCAAGTGTTTTCCTTGTACTACTATGACAACATTTTACCAAACTCAACCTATTTACACGGTGGGTACAAAGTCCAGATAAGTTAAAACGTCGGCATGAATTGTGATAGAGACCAGACTACTTGTGAATTGTGAGGTAAAGGACTGGGTTTCGGGGTCTTCAGATCGAGGTCCGGTCAGATCTTGTCGGATCCGATTCTTGATTCTGAAAATTTAGACCCATATAGGTATTTATAATTTTCCGGTCGGTTTCGATCAGGTCTTGTCGGATCCGGTCAATTCAGATCTATAATTAATATACCCATAATTTTCGGATTCGGGTCGGATCCGAGTCGGATTCGGATATTTGGAATATAAAAAGGAAATGAATTACTCAAATTCTAGCGAATTTAGTCAAAATTTGTCATATATATCTAAATTTTTACAAAATAAGTTAAAATAAACTATTAATAATTCAAATAAAACATTTTTAATTCTATATTTTAAATTTAAAACTTCATGTTACTTAAAATAAATGTTACAAAAATAATAACAAAATTATTAATAAAAGATATTTTGAAATTTTTAAGTCGGGTTTGTATCGATTTTATCTCGGCCTATTCTTCCGCTTCTTTCGATTCTGGTCTATTCGATCGGTTCCGGTTTAAAATGCATACACCTAGTAATAATACGACAATGTCCTTCTAAAAATCTAGCCATAGATTGTCACGTAGGGTAATACTCTCCTGTTTTGCGCTCACATCATCTGACATGATCTTGACCGCACATAACACTGTTTCAGTATCTCGTGTGTGTTTTTAACTTTTAACCAATGTTTTGAAAAACGGACCGACACCTACTTAACTAGTTTATTTGGCATTGACCTATTTGGACGGTTCAACCGGCCAAACCTTTTATGAAAAATTATATATCTATATATAATTATATATTTATATTACATGAACTTTACTTCTATATATAATATATATTCTCTTTCTTTTCTATAATTAACTAAATATAAATAATAAATATAAATCTAATTATATATAGTAAAAATTGAATAGTGAATACTATGTAAACTGAAAATGATAAAATCATATGATTTACAATTAAAACTATCATATTTATTTATTTTTACAAATAACATCTCAAATTTTATGAATATGGTAAAATAAAGCTAGTATATGAAAGTAAAAAATAGAATTTTCACATTGTTTCTTAAAAAATTAAAAAATTAATTAAATAGTGATTGTTGAATACTAATTACACAATATTAAATTTTAGCTACTAATAATTAAAAATATTTAATTATATATAAATTTTTAAGAACCGGGTTTTAAAATTGACCCGGGTCACCGGTTTGGCCGGTTTTTAGCCGGTTTTACCGGTTTTCATAAATCGGGTTTAAACCGAACCGACTCTCGCTTCTTCAGCGAGTCATGATCGGACCGTTCGACCGGCCGGTCCGGTCCGTTTTCAAACACTGCTTTTAACTTGAAAGTGTAACAGGGTTAACGATTACGTTTAGACAGCGAAAACACCTTTGTGCATTTTAAAACAAATTTGGTTGGTCTAAGGGATCTCCAAGAAGGACTGTAAAATTTGATTTTTCTTCTCGAATAGAACGGTATACTCAAGGGTATTATAATGTTCTGATGTTTTTTGCAACAGTGTTACACTAAATATAGCATGACACTATAGCAACGACAAAACTTTTTTTTTTTTGAATTTCTTTTATTGTTTAAGTACTTTAATTGATTATATTTACTTTTAAAAAATCACAAATAAAATTCACTGTCACATAATTATGATATTAATTTTATGTATTTTCTAAATTTTAGTTAATATAAATTATTAATTAATGTAATATAAAATAAATTTACAATACATAAATTTATTAAAAATACATAAAATTATCTAAATAAATACCAAACAAACATAAAAATGCATAATAAATTTATTATAATTATTGTTTTAATTTTTAGTCTAGTTTTTATTAAAATAATTACTTGTTTATGTTATAAGAATAATTAGTATTATCAAAATACTAAATACTTAAGAAAATCTTTTATTTAATAATATAATAATAGATAATATTTTTTTTAGTGTGATATTTGGTGTTGTGATTAGAGATGGAAAAAAATTTGGTGCTAAAATCACACTAAAATAATATAGTTTTCACACTAAAATAATGTTGTGGTCGGAGATAGCCTATTACAATTTCAAAGTTAGGTCTTGAAAATGTAGTGGACTAGTGGTTGGAAAGGACAATAATTTTATGGTAAAATCTTGAAAGAAGAAAGATGCACAAAAGCCAAGAGGCGCGCATGTGACGCGTAGGGGATCTAACACTAAACAATGTCAGAAGACTCTTCCCATCTCTTTTCAGATGCTCCCACCCACCTGTTTATTATTTTGTTTCCTATTTTCATTTTATTATATATTTTCTGTAACGAATATCTAAAACTACTATAATTATCACAACTCTCTATCCAACATTTCGCTCAAAACTTGACTTGACTTGTCTTCTCTCTTTCTTTCTCTACTTCTCTCTAAATCTGATTAGAGATGGTTAGGGTTCTGCATCTTTGATTTCTAGGATTCTTCCTATTTTCTCTAACGCAGACTTATATCATGTTATTTAAGGTTTATCGATTGTAGATAGTTTTCTGAGATCTGATCTATTATCTGTATCTTAATTATATAGTTCTTGTGATGACAAGCATATTTACTTCTCGATAGATCTTGGCCTTCCAGAATGATTTTCTTGAGAACAAAGAAGTAGGGCTCCTTATAGTTCAAACGAGAGTTAGCAGGGTAAAGAAAAGCTGCTAAGCTATGGATCCCATAAGCTATAATCCTAAAAGATAAAAGGATTTGGTTATATGGCTTGCATATCTCAGGAGCTTTAACTTGCCCTTTATTGCTTTTACTCTTCTTTGGATTGAAGGGAGCTCTACATCTTCTTTCACTTTATCTACAGTAATGAATTCAGTGTTGATTTTTTAATTTTTGCAGTGACAAGCTCATTCGTCTGGAGGATTATTTTTATGGTGATGGTTTCGACTTTTGATTCTTAAGTAATTTATGCTGTGGTGTTTAATTGATTTTCTTACTTAGTTGGTTTTGCTTGTATGCAGTAATTAGGGTTAATGTTTCGGTGCATTTTTAAGTTCTGTGTTTCCATCTGCAATTTACTTTTTTTATGATTTTAAAATCCTTGCATAATATTGCTACTCTGTGTTTCAAAAAAAAAAAATATTGCTACTCTAGTTACTTCTTAATGCGGTGGTGTTTAATTGATTTTGAATCCTTGTTTAAGATCAATTTCCCGTAGCAATCAGATATTTGGTATAGGTACTCTAATATATTTGGAGAATCCTTACTTTGTATGACCGTTAAATGTGTAAAGACTTCCAAATAATAAACACATAATAAACAAAATTGATTACAGAAAAAAATAGATCAACAAGTTCAAGAACTTATACCGAAAAATCTTGCACACTGTAAAATTCTCAAAAAAGACAAATGACATAATTTTTACGAGTCGCAACGTTACAATGTGGATCTTCTTTAGTTTGACCATACCCGAAAATCTTACACTCGAGTCGTTTTCTTTCAACTAGACAAAGTTAAACAGTAGAATATCACTGCAACCTTTATTATAATGTGCTGATAATCCCTTGTGCTTAACTGCTTAACGTATGTATCAAACTCAAATGTCAAAGCACAATAACTTTCTAAGATGTTGAGAATAGCAAACCAAAAAATGAATTTGTAGTAGTCAAGCAGATGACAACAAAATTAGTGAATTATTGAAAATTGACAATGGCAAGTTTTATCATACATTCATACTAAAATGTATGAACATAAATAGTTGTGAGTTTAGGATGTTGCATACTTGGATGTGTATTTTTTAGCTTATCTTATTTATCAAAGTGAACCAATATTAGTCATTGTAATCTACTTGTTTCTATAAAGTCAGATTAACTTTGTTAGGTAAGGTTTCTAGGAGTCGAGATATGGACCTAATCCTTTTATATCAACCACCAGCGCAAGTTTAAATTCATGCCCATACAAAAGGCCCACATTAAGGCTCAAATATCAGCCCCTGATTTGCTCCATAATTTTATCTCACCATCGAAATACTTTCCTTCATGCATGATCAGTTGCTCGCAACGACATGGTCACGGCCTTCGGCCCATCGCCACACCTATATTCTATTATGCTGACACTTATATACTCTACTAACTTGTACTGGAGTGCAGACGGAAGCACACTGTTCAATGGATAGACAAACGGGTGTGATTAGAGTCTGGTCATGGGTCGTTACTAAATGATTATATTAAATTATTTTAAAATACATCTATGTTGTGGTTAAAAAGATAGCATATCTTATTTCACGAAGAACTAATTAACCGTATTTTAAATCAGTAGTTAAACCTTTTATACATTAATTCTGCTAAATGTTTAAAGAAGAAAATTTAGGTTCACGAATTCACCTCCCCTCTTATTACCAATCAAAATACACATAGATTAATAATAAAATACATTATTTTTTTAAAAAAAAAATCTAAAATAATTGAAAAAAATAATAACGCTCATTTTAATGACGTTTACGCCACTAAGTAAACCCTAAATCTTAAATTCTAAACCCTAAACCTTAAATCTAAACCCTAAACCCAAACCCTATATCTTAAACCTAAACCCTAAACCCAAATCAGAACTCTAAACCCAAACCCTAGATTTAACTCAAACCCTAGATCTTAAACCCAAACTTAAACTCTAAATCCAAATCTTAAACCCTAAAGACACATCATCAACATTAACCCAAACCTTTAGGATATAGGATTTGGATTTAGGGTTTACGATTTGAGTTTAGGGTGTAGGGATTAGGTTTGGATATATAGTTTGAGTTTAGAGTCTACAATTTGGGTTTAGGATATAGGGTTTGAGTTTGGATTTAGGGTTTACGGTTTGGGTTTAGGATTTAGGATTTGGGTTTAGGATATAGGATTTGAGTTTAGGATTTACAATTTGGGTTTAGGGTTTAGAATTTGGGTTTAGGATTTAGGGTATAGATTTAGCGTTTAAGGTTTAGTTAGTGGCGTTAGCATCATTAAAATTGGCGTTATTATTATTTTTTAATTATTTCAGATTTTTTAAATAAAATTAATCTATTTTATTATTAATCTACGGATATTTTGATTAGTAATAATGAAGAGAGGTGAATTTAAGTTTCATCCGCTGAACCTAAGTATGTTTAAAATCCCCACTTTGCCGGATGCTATCTAGTATCAAATGCATGATTTGACTATATATGAATCTATGATACAAGTTACAAAACTAAGAAATAATTGTAATAATGCAAAATAAGGAAGACTCATCAAATAAGGAATGAAATATATAAAATTGAATGACTTGTTTGTTATATGATTAAAACAATGATGCATGAATTGACCATGGCT
>JAAMPC010000491.1:0-25403 GCA_016771965.1 Brassica carinata | reverse complement strand
GTTAAGCCTTCGCGGTCATGACCAACTCTCAGCGAGGAGCGCTGAATTGGCGATCGAAAGTTCGAGCGGTGAAGCCCGCGAACAATGGCACCGAGTGGGAACCACATCTGGCGATGCGTAAAAGCCGTAACATGTAAAGAAACCTTGCGGAGGATTCCTTGCACTCTCATTACCAACGGGAATCAATTTGACTCGCCGGAACACGGTAAAAATCTCGAAGAACCTTGAGATATTGGCGAAAGGCTTCGGCGCAAAAGGAGCAGTACTTTAAGAGGCCTCCTCGAACGAGGGATCAGCGGTGTTGAGGCCGAACTTCTGAGCTTCGATATCGCGCATTCTTCTTTTCCTCCTCGACCGTCCTCTGCTTTCAGTTACATGGGCGGAGAGTCATCCGAAGATGAATGGGAAGAAGAGTTTCTCTTTGAGGATCTTGAAGACATTGTTCTTAAAGAGAGGATTCTTGAGAGAGAGTAAAAACCTTGTGATGAAAAGAATGAGATTTCTTACTCCATATAAAGGAGGTAAAATCACTATTTACCCGATTTTGACAAGCGATTACGTCTCGACACCTTCTCTGCGGTATACCACAATTAGGATCCGGCAAAGCTCTACGGTTCCTAGCTAGGCTGAAAGCTTGCTTGTTGGGGTTAAAATGGTCAATAGCGAAATCGTCATCGAAAATCCTCGAAAGAAAAGCCAGCTGACGATCAAATCCAAGAAGCGGTCGTCCTTCGATAAAACTCCGCGGAAGGCTCGTCCACTCCCATCTGGCGGCATGAGGTCTGGCCCCGTCCATCGATCGTCTCATGATCTCGGGCAATAATGACATCTTGATCCTTGAAACCCATGTGCGGATTGTCGAGATCTATGAGTCGTGATTCGGTTTCCGGTTTGGGAATAGCACAGCTTCTTCGTCGTTCCAATCAAACCAGGATGAATCACTTTGTAGAAGCTTAATTTGGATACATAAAGTGGTGGAGAATCACCAGGAAGTTGAATAAATCTCATAGGAGTTGGCATGAAGAAGTTATCCCACTTCAATCGGTGATTCGGTTTCCCGGTTGGGAATAGCACAGCTTCTTCGTTCCAATCAAACCAGGATGAATCACTTTGTAAGAAGCTTGATTTGGATACATAAAGTGGTGGAGAATCACCAGGAAGTTGAATAAATCTCATAGGAGTTGGCATGAAGAAGTTATCCACTTTGAATCGGGTGATTCAGTTTCCCGTTTGGGAATAGCCTGACTTCTTCGTCGTTCCAAACAAACCAGGATGAATCACTTTGTAAGCTTGATTGGATACATAAAGTGGTGGAGAATCACCAGGAAGTTGAATAAATCTCATAGGAGTTGGGATGAAGAAGTTATCCCACTTTCAAATTAGGTGATTCGAGTTTCCCGGTTTGGGAATAGCCTGACTTCTTCGTCGTTCAATCAAACCAGGATGAATCACTTTGTAAGAGCTTGATTTGGATACATAAAGTGGTGGAGAATCACCAGGAAGTTGAATAAATCTCATAGGAGTTGGCATGAAGAAGTTATCCACTTTCAAATCGGTGATTCGGTTTCCGGTTTGGGAATATGACTTCTTCGTCGTTCCAATCAAACCAGGATGAATCACTTTGTAGAAGCTTGATTTGGATACATAAAGTGGTGGAGAATCACCAGGAAGTTGAATAAATCTCATAGGAGTTGGCATGAAGAAGTTATCCCACTTTGAATCGGTGATTCCGGTTCCCGGTTGGGAATAGCACAGCTTCTTAAATCGTTCCAATCAAACCAGGATGAATCACTTTGTAAAGCTTGATTTGGATACATAAAGTGGTGGAGAATCACCAGGAAGTTGAATAAATCTCATAGGAGTTGGCATGAAGAAGTTATCCCACTTCGAATCATGATTCGGTTTCGGTTTGGGAATAGCACAGCTTCTTAAATCGTTCCAATCAAACCAGGATGAATCACTTTGTGAAGCTTGATTTGGATACATAAAGTGGTGGAGAATCACCAGGAAGTTGAATAAATCTCATAGGAGTTGGCATGAAGAAGTTATCCCACTTTCAATCGGTGATTCAGTTTCCCAGTTTGGGAATAGCACGACTTCTTCGTCGTTCCAATCAAACCAGGATGAATCACTTTGTGAAGCTTGATTTGGATACATAAAGTGGTGGAGAATCACCAGGAAGTTGAATAAATCTCATAGGAGTTGGCATGAAGAAGTTATCCCACTTCAAATCGGTGATTCCGGTTTCGGTTTGGGAATAGCCTGACTTCTTCGTCGTTCAATCAAACCAGGATGAATCACTTTGTAAGAAGCTTGATTTGGATACATAAAGTGGTGGAGAATCACCAGGAAGTTGAATAAATCTCATAGGAGTTGGCAAGAAGAAGTTATCCCACTTTCAATCGGTGATTCGGTTCCCGGTTGGGAATAGCACAGCTTCTTCGTCGTTCCAATCAAACCAGGATGAATCACTTTGTAAGAAGCTTGATTTGGATAAAAGTGGTGGAGAATCACCAGGAAGTTGAATAAATCTCATAGGAGTTGGCATGAAGAAATTATCTCACTTTCAAATCGGTGATTCGGTTTCCCGGTTGGGAATAGCACGACTTCTTCGTGGTTCCAAACAAACCAGGATGAATCACTTTGTAAGAAGCTTGTATTGGATACATAAAGTGGTGGAGAAATACCAGTAAGTTGAATAAATCTCATAGGAGTTGGGATGAAGAAGTTATCCCACTTTCAATCGGTGATTCAGTTTCCCAGTTTGGGAATAGCACAGCTTCTTCGTCGTTCCAATCAAACCAGGATGAATCACTTTGTAAGAAGCTTGATTTGGATACATAAAGTGGTGGAGAATCACCAGGAAGTTGAATAAATCTCATAGGAGTTGGCAAGAAGTTATCCCACTTTGAATCGGTGATTCGGTTTCCCGGTTGGGAATAGCACAGCTTCTTCGTCGTTCCAATCAAACCAGGATGAATCACTTTGTAAGAAGCTTGATTTGGATACATAAAGTGGTGGAGAATCACCAGGAAGTTGAATAAATCTCATAGGAGTTGGCATGAAGAAGTTATCCCACTTTCAATCGGTGATTCAGTTTCCCAGTTTGGGAATAGCACAGCTTCTTCGTCGTTCCAAACAAACCAGGATGAATCACTTTGTAAGAAGCTTGTATTGGATACATAAAGTGGTGGAGAATCACAAGTAAGTTGAATAAATCTCATAGGAGTTGGGATGAAGAAGTTATCCCACTTTCAATCGGTGATTCCGGTTTCCGGTTTGGGAATAGCCGCAGCTTCTTCGTCGTTCCAATCAAACCAGGATGAAACACTTTGTAAGAAGCTTGATTTGGATACATAAAGTGGTGTAGAATCACCAGGAAGTTGAATAAATCTCATAGGAGTTGGCATGAAGAAGTTATCCCACTTTGAATCGGTGATTCCGGTTTCGGTTGGGAATAGCACAACTTCTTCGTCGTTCCAAACAAACCAGGATGAATCACTTTGTAGAAGCTTGATTTGGATACATAAAGTGGTGGAGAATCACCAGGAAGTTGAATAAATCTCATAGGAGTTGGCAAGAAGAAGTTATCCCACTTTCAATCGGTGATTCGGTTTCCCGGTTTGGGAATAGCACGACTTCTTCGTCGTTCCAATCAAACCAGGATGAATCACTTTGTAAGAAGCTTGATTTGGATACATAAAGTGGTGGAGAATCACCAGGAAGTTGAATAAATCTCATAGGAGTTGGCATGAAGAAATTATCCCACTTTGAATCGGTGATTCAGTTTCCCGTTTGGGAATAGCACAGCTTCTTCGTCGTTCCAAACAAACCAGGATGAATCACTTTGTAAGAATCTTGTATTGGATACATAAAGTGGTGGAGAATCACAAGTAAGTTGAATAAATCTCATAGGAGTTGGGATGAAGAAGTTATCCCACTTTGAATCGGTGATTCGGTTTCCCGGTTGGGAATAGCACAGCTTCTTCGTCGTTCCAATCAAACCAGGATGAATCACTTTGTAAGAAGCTTGATTTGGATACATAAAGTGGTGGAGAATCACCAGGAAGTTGAATAAATCTCATAGGAGTTGGCATGAAGAAATTATCCCACTTCAAATCGGTGATTCGGTTTCCCGGTTGGGAATAGCACGACTTCTTCGTCGTTCAAACAAACCAGGATGAATCACTTTGTAAGAATCTTGTATTGGATACATAAAGTGGTGGAGAATCACAAGTAAGTTGAATAAATCTCATAGGAGTTGGGATGAAGAAGTTATCCCACTTTGAATCGGTGATTCGGTTTCCGGTTTGGGAATAGCACAGCTTCTTCGTCGTTCCAATCAAACCAGGATGAATCACTTTGTAAGAAGCTTGATTTGGATACATAAAGTGGTGGAGAATCACCAGGAAGTTGAATAAATCTCATAGGAGTTGGCATGAAGAAGTTATCCCACTTTCAATCGAGGTGATTCGGTTTCCGGTTTGGGAATAGCACGACTTCTTCGTCGTTCCAATCAAACCAGGATGAATCACTTTGTAAGAAGCTTGATTTGGATAAAAGTGGTGGAGAATCACCAGGAAGTTGAATAAATCTCATAGGAGTTGGCATGAAGAAATTATCCCACTTTCAAATCAGGTGATTCAGTTTCCCGGTTGGGAATAGCACGACTTCTTCGTCGTTCCAAACAAACCAGGATGAATCACTTTGTAAAGCTTGTATTGGATACATAAAGTGGTGGAGAACTACCAGTAAGTTGAATAAATCTCATAGGAGTTGGGATGAAGATGTTATCCCACTTTCAATCGGTGATTCGGTTTCCGGTTTGGGAATAGCACAGCTTCTTCGTCGTTCCAATCAAACTAGGATGAATCACTTTGTAGAAGCTTGATTTGGATACATAAAGTGGTGGAGAATCACCAGGAAGTTGAATAAATCTCATAGGAGTTGGCAAGAAGAAGTTATCCCACTTTCAATCGAGGTGATTCAGTTTCCCGGTTGGGAATAGAACAGCTTCTTCGTCGTTCCAATCAAACCAGGATGAATCACTTTGTAAGAAGCTTGATTTGGATACATAAAGTGGTGGAGAATCACCAGGAAGTTGAATAAATCTCATAGGAGTTGGCATGAAGAAGTTATCCCACTTTCAATCGGTGATTCAGTTTCCCGGTTTGGGAATAGCCAGACTTCTTCGTCGTTCCAAACAAACCAGGATGAATCACTTTGTAAGAAGCTTGTATTGGATACATAAAGTGGTGGAGAATCACCAGTAAGTTGAATAAATCTCATAGGAGTTGGGATGAAGAAGTTATCCCACTTTCAAATCGTGATTCGGTTCCCGGTTGGGAATAGCCAGACTTCTTCGTCGTTCCAATCAAACCAGGATGAATCACTTTGTAAGAAGCTTGATTTGGATACATAAAGTGGTGGAGAATCACCAGGAAGTTGAATAAATCTCATAGGAGTTGGCATGAAGAAGTTATCCCACTTTCAAATCAGGTGATTCAGTTTCCCAGTTTGGGAATAGCACAGCTTCTTCGTCGTTCCAAACAAACCAGGATGAATCACTTTGTAAGAAGCTTGATTTGGATACATAAAGTGGTGGAGAATTCACAGGAAGTTGAATAAATCTCATAGGAGTTGGGATGAAGAAGTTATCCACTTTCAATCGGTGATTCGGTTCCCGGTTGGGAATAGCCGCAGCTTCTTCGTCGTTCCAATCAAACCAGGATGAAACACTTTGTAAGAAGCTTGATTTGGATACATAAAGTGGTGGAGAATCACCAGGAAGTTGAATAAATCTCATAGGAGTTGGCATGAAGAAGTTATCCCACTTTGAATCGAGGTGATTCAGTTTCCCGGTTTGGGAATAGCAGCTTCTTCGTCGTTCCAATCAAACCAGGATGAATCACTTTGTAGAAGCTTGATTTGGATAAAAGTGGTGGAGAATCACCAGGAAGTTGAATAAATCTCATAGGAGTTGGCATGAAGAAGTTATCCCACTTTCAAATCAGGTGATTCGGTTTGGTTTGGGAATAGCACGACTTCTTCGTCGTTCCAAACAAACCAGGATGAATCACTTTGTAGAAGCTTGTATTGGATACATAAAGTGGTGGAGAATCACCAGTAAGTTGAATAAATCTCATAGGAGTTGGGATGAAGAAGTTATCCCACTTTCAAATCGAGGTGATTCGGTTTCCCGGTTTGGGAATAGCACAGCTTCTTCGTCGTTCAATCAAACCAGGATGAATCACTTTGTAAGAAGCTTGATTTGGATACATAAAGTGGTGGAGAATCACCAGGAAGTTGAATAAATCTCATATGAGTTGGCATGAAGAAGTTATCCCACTTTGAATCGAGGTGATTCAGTTTCCCGGTTGGGAATAGCACAGCTTCTTCGTCGTTCAATCAAACCAGGATGAATCACTTTGTAAGAAGCTTGATTTGGATACATAAAGTGGTGGAGAATCACCAGGAAGTTGAATAAATCTCATAGGAGTTGGGATGAAGAAGTTATCCCACTTTCAATCGGTGATTCGGTTTCCCGGTTTGGGAATAGCACAGCTTCTTCGTCGTTCCAAACAAACCAGGATGAATCACTTTGTAAGAAGCTTGTATTGGATACATAAAGTGGTGGAGAATCACCAGGAAGTTGAATAAATCTCATAGGAGTTGGGATGAAGAAGTTATCCCACTTTCAATCGGTGATTCGGTTTCCCGTTTGGGAATAGCACAGCTTCTTCGTCGTTCCAATCAAACCAGGATGAATCACTTTGTAAGCTTGATTTGGATACATAAAGTGGTGGAGAATCACCAGGAAGTTGAATAAATCTCATAGGAGTTGGCATGAAGAAGTTATCCCACTTTGAATCGAGGTGATTCGGTTCCCGGTTTGGGAATAGCCAGACTTCTTCGTCGTTCCAATCAAACCAGGATGAATCACTTTGTAGAAGCTTGATTTGGATACATAAAGTGGTGGAGAATCACCAGGAAGTTGAATAAATCTCATAGGAGTTGGCATGAAGAAGTTATCCCACTTTCAATCGGGTGATTCCGGTTTCCGGTTTGGGAATAGCGACTTCTTCGTCGTTCCAATCAAACCAGGATGAATCACTTTGTAAGAAGCTTGATTTGGATACATAAAGTGGTGGAGAATCACCAGGAAGTTGAATAAATCTCATAGGAGTTGGCATGAAGAAGTTATCCCACTTTCAATCGGGTGATTCCGTTTGTGTCAGTTTTAACCCGATTATCCCCGAACTGCAAGTGCGAAAAGCTGTGATAATGTCTGGGATCGAATCACAGGGACGATGATCACCTCATAGAGTTGCAAGAACAAGTTATCCCTTCTTTGAAGCGAAGATATATTTTTGATGGTTTTATTTAATTTTCTTTGAGTGAAATCCCGGAGAAACATAAACAAGCTGTAAAAGATGATTTAAGCGATTTGAAAACTATTTTAAAGCAAGCGTTGGGCATTGGGAATTCTCAGGGATTTCTTTTTAATCAAGATACAATTAATGGCGAAGACAGGGGATATATTAGAAATGATACAGAATTCAAACCGATATTAGAATTAACTCGCAGTAGTTGGCTAATTCTCATGTTATAAAATCTCCCACTAACTTCGGTGAGTTTCAATTTCTAAACAAGCATTAAGAACAGGTTCAATATGTTCACAAAGCTAATAACATCAACTTCCGAGGGTTAAGGACACTTTGCTCATCTAAAGTATTTTCGAAGTTCAAACAATCACTTTCGTGCATCAAACAATCTGATATCATGAACTAAGTGATCAATTCAGTTCAAGCAGTAAGAAATCCATTAGTAAAACCAGCGTAATCCCTGGTCTACACCGTTTATGAATCAAAACATCAAGAAATCCCCTATGAGAACCCCTAAACCCAACTAGATGACTACTCACACATAACTAAGCAAGAACAACACGATTTTGATGAAGAAAACATGATAAGATTGTATTAAAACAGAGTAAAGGTTCAGAAGATCTTCTCCAAATGGTTTTGAGATGAACTCCTTTACAAATCTTCACAAATCACACAAAACAAGTTACAGCTTCAACCGAATCTCGAACTTGTAAATCTCCTTCTTGGTCGCTCCAATCTTTTCTTAGTCCCAGTCTTCTACGTCCATTATTGAAGAAATTGGGTAAAGGAATGAAAAGCTGATTAGTGCGTGTGGAGTAAATGGGGTAGACCGATCCTGATGGTCGGATCGGACGATCTAGTGCATGAAAGCCGTGGCGACAGTTCTGGTCCTTCGCGTATCGCTACAATTCGCGGCTTTTCTTCTTGGCTCTGGATCGGTTAGATCCACGGACAATGAATGGGTGATCATGTCCTTTGCGATCAATACTTCTCATTAAGTCCATTGTTCGGTCCATCTTGCTTCTGAATAAATCCCGAATGCATTCTTTTCTTGCAAAATTTATCTAGTAACCTGCATATTACACTTAAGAACACCAAAGCATTAAATAGACCAAAACATTAATTAAAACCACCATTTAATTGCTCCTTGAGTTTAAAAGCGGATTAAAATCCGGAATATCAACTCCCCAGAATTGAATCTTTGCTTGTCCTCAAGTAAAGAGGATTAAATCCCAGGAGCTCACTAACCCTCGGTAGACCTTACCTTGATTTTAGCTAACCACTTAAATCGAGACTGTCCAGAGGCATTCATTTAATCCCACCAAGACCCATGAAACCTTTCCATATTTCGGACACTTGAGTCTAGGTTTCAAGTAATCAACTCTTTACATTCATTAAAAGTGACCTTTCCACCAAAGATATCTCCATCAGGTATAGCAGACTCCGGTGTTTGGGAGAGCTGTTTAAGTGTTTAATTAGGTGAGGCTCAGTTTGTGGGTATCAGCTTATAACAAAAATGCAAAACATTATGCAAAATCATTTGGAGGCGAAATATATTGATAACCACGTTTTAATTGCTCGAAGTCTCAAATGATCAAAACCCAACAAATCTCAAACTCTAACCCCAAATTTAAACAACGATCATCTCGTACACAAAATAAAAATAAAATGTCTAAATCAAATCTTTTGAATGAGATATAAACATGAACTTTTTTTATATTTGGAATGAAAACTTATACAAACCGAATCGAATATATACACTCGCGATGCAATCACACACTTACAACACCCAATTTTTCTATTTACACCTCTAGACACACAGGTCCGGGTAATGCAACCTAAATGTTCGATCCTACTAGCGATGGATGAACATGTATACCACTAATCTCTCCATTGTTTTGCACATGTATGCACATATGATCAGTGTGTAAGAATGCATGGAGATGAAATAAAAGGGTAAGGTGTAGGTGTGGTACCAAACTATTGATGAGTCCGCCATTCGTGATTATTAAAGAGTGGTAAAATGTGGTAAAGAAAATCCTCGAATGTGTATATGGTGTGCAGTTTCGATGTTGATTCCTGGTCAAAAGAAATTAAATTCATTAATGGTCAAAAATAGTTGAGTCGATTACAATTCACGAGACTTGATAAAAGATTTAAGGAGAGGTTGTTTGGTCAGTGGTTCCTCGGTTTATCTCATTAGCAGTCTGAAAAATGGCCAATATGAAATGTAATGCACAACACACAAGGAAATAGTCTAATAATCATCCGCGAGGGTCTGATGAAAATCGTGAGAAGTTTTTTTTTTTTTTTAAAACACAAGCAACCGATAAACTAAGAAAATATAAGAAATAATAGCAATATGGTACATAAGTAGCATCCTCCCAGACTTACTTCACACCGCCTCGTGTGAAAATAATCAAGAGATTCCGATCGAGGCGTTGCGGTCAGTCGCCTCTTGGCGCTCTCAATGCTCCATCATCATCAGAGTCCTCCGCCTCAGGTCCAGCAGCGTGTCGCGGAGCACTTGAGTCGCCATCGCTATCTCCAGAAACAGCTGGCTGTGATGCGATCCCTTCTTAATGTTGTAGATTCCCTTCCACATCTTCAGCAGTATGGAGTTGTTGGTTTGATGGCTCTTGATGGACAAGCGTTGATCTCAGCGAGGATCGCGATGGCGGAAGTGCTGGTGGCAGCATATACGGAGTGAAACTGCGGGGAAAAGACTTTCCTCATCTTCGGCTCCTCCTCTATATCATCATGTGGTGCCTGCTGGTGTGTCGATGATGATCGCGACTCCTTTCTTCTTGATGTCGTGGTCGGCGCAGAGAAATCACAGTGGTGGTAGAAATGAAGCACGGATCATCAGAAGCGGTGATGGCGTATAGGTAGTTTGACAAATTGCTCTCCCTTGTGGGTCATGGAACTGGTAGATATGAGGGGCTGACTTGTCGATGCTACCGCCAAGGGCCGTGAGGTAGTGGCTGCTAATGAGTGCTCTCATGTCGAAGTTCTGATGCATCCCCTTCTTATCCACCACTCTGTCAAAAGGTGGAAGAAACACTCCACATTGCCTTAAGATCCGTCGATGTGGCTCAAACCCACATCTCTTCGCGGTTCGAAACTTTGAAGTACGCAAGCTTCTCCACATCACAGCTCCTATGTTTATGTCCTTCCCGCTAACATAGGTAATGTCTAGCATACGAGGCCATAGGTGTCCAGCCCCGATGAACGAAGAGCTAGCTCATCTTTTGTCACTGCAGCGGGTTCTGTCTTCCCATAGATAACACCGCTGATCACTCTCCTTGCATATCGCGAGACAGAGACTCACAATTCAGCTTGTTGCCTCTACAGAGATGAAGTTTCTGAAGTGATGAATTTCAGAAATCATTGTGTTCCTGAAGTCGAACACAAGATTGACGCCCTTTCTCAAACCAGGCGTCGCACAGCTGAAAGATGGTCATGGAGTGGAACTGCCTGTTCACAATGAAGGAGAACATCGCCTTATCAGCTACCGGGTTGTCCTCGCCAGATGGTAGAGGCGGCTGATGCGAGAACTGCCTGGTCAAATCAGCATAGCAATCCGCGGTGGAAGTCGAAGATGTACCCCAGGCCAATCTTCTCAACAAGGCTTCAATATCTCGGTTATCCCCATGCATCTGTAGTGTCTCTGTGGTGGCCTTGACGGACATATTTCCACTCCCTCATCTGCTCGTAGAAATCATCATCATGTATATCCCATGCTGGGTTATCTCTCGATTAGCGGGATGAGACCTATCGTCTTTCTGAAATTGCCTTTGTCTGAGCCTAGCGATGCATGTAGGAACTCCCACCTTCGCCTTCTATGCTTAGGCATTATGCAAAATTATTCAAAACCCAAGTAAGAGACAAATAGAAAACACTCTTATAAAATCAATTCTGATCAATCCCCTAAACATATAAATATTTAGCACACATCTCTTCTCAAAACTCAAGATAACACATCACACTCCATTCCAATTTTCGTTATTATGAAGTATTATGTGTTTTGATCGATATTTTCGCGAGTTGGGTGTTTTATGGGTGTTTTCCGGTTTAAATTAAGTGAAATCAAACCGGGCAATACTTACCTTAGATCGACCGATCCATACGAGTCGGATCGACCGATCTTCTCCTGAGATCGACCGCTCTACCTCACCCGGATCGACCGATCTATTACATGGATCGCCCGTTCTGTTTCTGTTGGATCGATCGATCTCTGCCTGATCGTGATACATGCCTGAAAATCATCTAAAAACACAACCAAAAATCAATTCACACAAGAAAACATAATCACAAAAGAGAAAGAAAATCAAACCATGTGGGTTGCCTCCCACTCAGCGCTTGTTTAAAGTCGCGAGCCTGACTATTTTGTTGTCCTTAGGCGAGATCAGGTTCCGATAAAGGAATGTTGGTTCCTTCTTCGGGTTTTGCATCTGTGAAGTAAGGTTTTAGCCTCTGGCCATTGACTGTGAACTTCCTCCCATTCTCTTCCAAGACAACAGCTCCATAAGGTCTAACCTCTGTGATGGTGAAAGGTCCGGACCAACGAGACTTAAGCTTTCCAGGAAATAGCTTGAGTCTAGAGTTGAACAGAAGGACTTTGTCTCCAGCAGCAAGTCTCGGGATTATCTTTCTTCATGCCACTTTAGTTCTTTCCTTGTAGATTTTGGTGTTCTCATAGCGCTCAACCTAATCTCGCCCAGCTCGCTCAACTGAACCATCCTCCTTTCTGCAGCGTTTTAATGTCGGTTCATCAACTTCGTTGCCCAAAAACCACTGTACTCCAATTCCACAGGTAGGTGACAAGACTTTCCATAGACCAGATTAAAAGGAGTGGTGCCCAAGGGAGTCTTGTAGGCGGTTCTATACGCCCATAAGGCGTCATCAAGCTTCACAGCCAGTCTTTCCTTGTTTTGCCTACAGCCTTCTCAAAATCCCCTTGATTTCTCTCGTTCGATATTTCAACCTGCCCACTTGTCCGAGGATGATAAGGTGTAGCTACCTTATGCTTTACTCCATGTTTCTTCAGCAGTTTATCGAACGCCTTGTTGATGAAGTGAGAGCCTCCATCACTAATAACCACTCTCGATCCCTAATCTTGGAAAAATGACTGTCTTGAACATTTTCTTGACAACACTAGAGTCATTTGTCTTGCTGGCTACTGCTTCCACCCACTTGGAGACATAATCAACCGCAACCAGGATGTACTCATTTCCATAAGAAGATGGGAAAGGGCCCATAAAATCAATTCCCATACATCAAAACTTCCACTTCAAGGATGAAATTTGGGGCATCTCATTTCTCTTACTGATGTTGCCCTTCCGCTGACATGCATCACACTTTGAGACAAACTCATGGGCGTCTCTGAAGAAGTGTAGGCCACCAGTAACCAGCCTGCAGGACCTTAGAAACCGCCTTGAATGTTGCAAAATGGCCTGCGTATTCGGCTTGGCGGTGGAAAGAATCCCTTGCATCTCATTCTCCGTAACACATCTCCTGAATAAACCATCTGAGCATCTCTTGTAGAGGAAGGGATCATCCCAAGAGTAGTGGTTCACATCTCTCATGAACTTTTTCCTCTCATACCCCTTCAGGTTGGTGGTTCATTCCAGCACATAGGTAGTTTGCAAAGTCTGCAAACCATGGTAGATCATCCTGAATTTGACTCATGACACAGCAATCAGCCTGATCCAAATACTCATCCTCCAGCAAGGTGATCACATAGACATTCTCCTCGGGTAATGTATCATCCAGCTGGTGTTTCAGCTTCCACTCTCATTCGCAAAGATGATCTGCCACTCCATTTTCTGCTCCTCTCTTGTCTCCGATCTCAATATCAAACTCTGTGATAAGATCCACCTTAAGAGTCTCGGTTTAGCATCTTTTTCGCATTAGGTACTTCAAGGCTGCATGATCTATGTGCACAATTACTTTCGAGCCCACCAAATTGGACCTGAACTTCGGCATAAACTACTGCCAGCAACTCCTTCTCGGTGGTAGCATACTTGATTTGAGCATCATCAAGCGTTAGGCTGGCATAATAGATCACATGGAGTTTCTTGTCTTTTCTCTGCCCCAAAACAGCTCCAATCGGCGTAATCACTTGCGTCACACATTATTTCAAATGGCAAGTCCCAATCTGGTGGCTGCACAATGGGAGCACCGACTAGAGACTTCTTGAGAATCTGAAACGCAGCGAGGCAGTCAGCATCAAAAACAAACTTAAACTTCTTTGCCAGCCGAGTGAGTGGCCTCACTATCATAGAGAAGTCTTTGATAAACCTCCTGTAAAACGGCATGTCCCAGAAAACTCCGAATATCCCTCACTGTCCTTGGAGGCTGTAGGCTGGTCATAACTTCAATCTTTGCTTTGTCAACCTCGATACCTGCTCGATATCTGTGACCCAAAACAATGCCATCTTTCACCATGAAATGGCATTTATCCAATTTAGCACCAAGTTCTTCTCCTCACTTTCCAGCACCTTGCACAGATTAGCAAGGCAGTCGGTAAATGAAGAACCGTAGAATGAGAAATCGCCCATAAAACCTCCATAATGTCCTCAATAAGATCAGTAAAGATCGACATCATGCATCTCGAAAGTGGCAGGAGCATTGCACAATCCAAGGGCATTCTCCAGTAGGCAAAAGTACCGTATGGACAGTGAATGTTGTCTTCTCTTGGTCCTCTGGATGAATGGGTATCTGAAAGAACCCGAGTAGCCATCGAAAACAGTAGTAGGGTGGTTGGCTAGTCTTTCCAGCATCTGGTCAATGAAAGGAAGTGGAAGTGGTCTTTCCTTGTGGCTGAGTTTAGCTTCCTCGTAGTCAATGCACATCCTATGCCCCGGACTGTTCGGTAGGAATCAGCTCAGCCTTCTCATTTGTGATGACAGTGATGCCACCCTTCTTAGGAACCACATGAACCGGCTCACCCAAGTGCTGTCTGAAATTGGGTAGATCACCGCACTCAACAGCTTTAGAATCTCCTTTTCACAACTTCCATCAGTTTGGGATTCAGTCTTAGCTGGTGCTCTATGGACGCCTTTGACTCATCCTCCAAGTGAATCTTGTGCATGCAAAGATCTGGAGAAATACCTGTAATATCATCCAAAGAGTACCCCAATGCTTTTCTATACTTTCGCAATTTTGAAAGAAGCAAAGCTGTCTCCACATTATTCAGGTTAGCACAAATAATAACAGATATGTGGAATTCGTCCCAAGAATGCATACCTCAGCCCAGCTGGGAGGGCTTTAAGTTCCACCTTTGGAGCATTCTCCTCACTCCAATCTGGTTGGGAGGATGACGGTTTGACGGTTTTATCGGTGCTCGAGTCTTCAAGGCTGACATAGGCATGCTTCTCAATCGGTGAGGCTGAATCCAAAATCTCAGAAAATCCAACTACTTCTTGGTTCATGAACCCGAACTCACTCTCCCTTTGGGTCAATGACGACTTGTAGGATCATCAGTGTGCAACTCTTCATCCATTTCTCCACCAGTTCAGTCAATGTATCAACCCAGAAAGTCGTCCATCAATAGTCGGATTTTTCAGCACCTTCTCCACATTGTATCTCATCGCCATGTCTCCTAGACGTAAGTCTATATGCCCATTCTGTACATCAATCATTGCTCCAGCAGTAGCTAAAACGGTCTTCCCAAAATGAGAGGATCTTTAGGTTCCTCTTCCAGCTCCAAAACTACAAAATCGGTAAGCACATATCCCTTTCCAACACCAACAGGGATGTTTTCTAGTACACCGACTGGTCTTCTCACCGATCGGTCAGCAAGGACCAAGGAGATCCTTGTAGGTTTGTAGTTCGTCATGCCTAGCCTCAGAGACAGAGAAAGGCATTAGGCTCACTCCTCAACCCGTGATCGCAGAGACTCTTCTCAAAGGTAAGTGATCCATGCGGCATGGTAACAAATGCTCCGGATCTTCACGCTTTTAGGCATGACATTTTGTAGAACTGCTACATTCCTCATTGAGCATCAACACACCACGCCTAGGCTCATCTTATCGGTAAGAATCTCCTTCATATACCTTTTAAGAGAAGGTACCATCTTCACCGCTTCAACGAATGGCAATCTCACATGTAACTCCCCAACAAGGTTCTTTAGCTTCTCGTACTCACGTTCTTTGATCTTACGCGGTGCGGATGGGTATGGAGCCTTAGGAACATAGCGGGAGGCACATACACATCTTCGTGTTCAGAGGAATTTGGCCGTTGACGGGATCGTCGATCCACATGGACCAGATCGGCTCGATCTCCGGCCCCTTAGATTGGTCGATCTGTTCCTGAGATCGGTGATCTCTTTCTTATTCGATCCCTCAATCGCTTTTCCACTCCTAAGTGTTACAGCATTCACAAACTCCTTGGGATTCGTCTCGACTTCCCTGGTAGAAATCCAGTCTTTTACGCTCTTTGGAGGTTTGAGCAACTTGCTTTTCCAAAACTTTCAAATGGGTGTTCAAAGCTTCAAACTTCCCATTAAGCTTCCATACATGTTATCCACCTTGGTGTTTATCTCTGCAGTGCTATTCTTCTGACCTTCTAGCACCATTTGCAGCATCTTCTTAATTTCGTTATCACGAAGTGGCGAAGAGGCATTCCCTTGATTCCGTAATTGTTGTGATCGCTGCCTTTGCTGAAATCCTGAGTTGCCCGAAGTTGTTCCCTCGATATTGATTTCTGTTCTGATATCCTTCGCTGAACACACTCTGGTTCTGATTCTGGTTTTGCCTGCTTCCTGCCTCGAGGGTAGGATTGATGTTGTGGATTCTCCACATTGTTGCTCCGTTAAAGGCAGTTATTTTGCTGATTTTGACTCCATCCAAGGTTCTGATTGTAGCCTCTGTTGTAGTTTCCTTGACCACCAATGTAGTTCACATCAGCTTGCATATCATCTGAATCATTACCAACAGCTTCTTGTGAGGAACGATAGCCTTGCTCCTCCACAAATTTCACAGATTTCTGATCTTTCTTGAGAAGCATCTCAATCTTGGCATTCAGCTCATCTATCTTCTTGGATTCATAACCAACACCCTTCTGCTGGTGTCAAACCTTGACTTGCGGTTTGCTTTGCTGGATGACAGGTTGTTCAGCAAGGTGTAAGCTTCTTCAACAGTCTTGGTCATGAAATCACCATTACTTGCTGTGTCCATGGCATCTTGACTCTCTTCATGAACTCCATTATAGAAAATGTTCAGCAAGCTCACATCGGTGTAACCATGGTGAGGGCAGTCCTGTGTACTCCTTGAACGCCCCAAGCCTCATGAAAGCTTTCGAATCAAGCTGCTGAAAGCTTCAATTCGCTTCTCGGATATGTAGACCTCGACTTGGTGAAGAAATGCTGTAGAAAAGCAGCTCTTGTCTCTTCCCATGTAGTAAGAGATCCCGGAGGGATGGACTTTAACCATCCGATAGCTTTATCAGCTAAGGAAAACGGGAACAACCTGCATTTCAAAGCCTTGAGGAACTCCATTATGTCTGCTGGTGTCACAGACTCGCTCAAAATGCTCCAAGTGATACATCGGGTCCTCAGACGGGTTTCCATGAAACGGATTTTTCTCCACCAAATTAATGAGACCAGTCTTGATCTCAAAGTCTCTTCTCTCAATGGGAGGTGGGCGAATCGAGCGATCGGCATAGAATGCATCTGGTGTATCATAATATGCAAGCGCCATCCTAGGCATGCCATAGTCTCCAGCCTGTCTTTCAGCTACACCAGCCTGCTGATTATCACCAGCATTGTTGCCTTCGTTCATCTGAGGAATTGGATTTTCTGGGTTGTCACGAAACTGGTCTTCATGGTGTTCAGCCATTTCAACCTCTTCAGCGGACTCAAGTCTTTTCTTTTTCACTTGTCTCTCTGGGCGGTCGAGCTTAACTCCAAAGGTATTAAATTCATGATCATTTGCTTCTAGTATGAAATCCGGCCATTCACCTGAAAACACAAACGAAAGAGAAAGACAGAAACATTAGATAAAATAAAAATGCTATAGTCTTAAACTGATCATTAACTCTAGGGTGACCAAATGGTCCCAGCAGCCAAAACTTGATGTGTCGAAGTTTTAACCCGATTATCTAACTGCAAGTGCACAGTAAAGTCTGCGATAGTAATCGGGATCGAATCCACGTGGACCGATGATCACCGCGTGGGGAGTTCAGGACAAGTTAATAGCTACGTGACGAAGATATATTTTGATGGTTTTATTTAATTTTCTTTAGTGTCACAAAACATAAACAAGCTGTAAAAGATGATTTAAACGATTTGAAAACTATTTTAAAGCAAACGCTTGGCATTGGGAATTCTCAGGATTTCTTTTTAATCAAGATACAATTAATGGCAGACACAGGATATATTAAGAACCGCCTAGAACTCAAACACGATATTAGAATTAACCTACTACTTCCGTGGCTAATTCTCTATGTTATAGAAATCTCCACACTAACTTCCGCTGAGTTTCAATTTCTAAACAAGCATTAAGAACAGGTTCAATATGTTCACAAAGCGCAATAACATCAACTTCCGAGGGTTAAGGACACTTTGCTCATCTAAAGTATTTTCGAAGTTCAAACAATCACTTTCGTGCATCAAACAATCTGATATCATGAACTAAGTGATCAATTCAGTTCAAGCAGTAAGAAATCCATTAGATGAAGAACCAAAACGTAATCCCTTAGTCTACACACGCTTTATGAATCAAAACATCAAGAAATCCCCTATGAGAACCCCTAAACCCAACTAGATGACTACTCACACATAACTAAGAAAGAACAACACGATTTTGATGAAGAAAACATGATAAGATTGTATTAAAACAGAGTAAAGGTTCAGAAGATCTTCTCAAATGGTTTTGAGATGAACTCCTTTACAAATCTTCACAAATCACACAAAACAAGTTACAAACTCTCAAATCTCTCTCAAGAACTTGTAAATCTCCTTCTTGATTCGTCTCAATCTTTTCTTAGTCCCAAAAGTCTTCTTCCCGCCCATTATTGAAGGGAGTGGGTAAAAAGGAATGAAAAGCTGATTGGTGCGTGTGGAGCCGTAAGCGTGGGATCGGTCTATCTCGGTGAGGTCGGATCGGTCGTCTGAGTGCATGAAACCGTAGCGACGGATTCTGGAGTCGCTCGCGTAATACGCTAATTCACGCGGCTTTTCTTCTTAGCTCTGGAGCGGTCGATCCCTGCGGTGATGGATCGGTCGATCTATGTCCCGTGGCGATCAATACTTCTCATTCGGTCCCTTTGTTAGGTCCATCTTGTTACGAATAAATCGAATCGCGTTCTTTTCTTGCAAGCTATCTAGTAACCTGCATATTACACTTAAGAACACCAAAACACATCAAATAGACCAAAACATTAATTAAAACCGACCATTTAATTGCTCCAAAAGCGAGTTTAAAACGTTAAAATCCACTTGAGTATCGATTCGGTTCCCGGTTGGGAATAGCACAGCTTCTTCGTCGTTCCAAACAAACCAGGATGAATCACTTTGTAAGAAGCTTGTATTGGATACATAAAGTGGTGGAGAATCACCAGGAAGTTGAATAAATCTCATAGGAGTTGGGATGAAGAAGTTATCCCACTTTCAAATCGGTGATTCAGTTTCCCGGTTGGGAATAGCACAACTTCTTCGTCGTTCCAAACAAACCAGGATGAATCACTTTGTAAGAAGCTTTATTTGGATGCATAAAGTGGTGGAGAATGACCAGTAAGTTGAATAAATCTCATAGGAGTTGGGATGAAGAAGTTATCCACTTTCAAATCGGTGATTCGGTTTCGGTTGGGAATAGCACAGCTTCTTCGTCGTTCCAATCAAACCAGGATGATTCACTTTGTAAGAAGCTTGTATTGATACATAAAGTGGTGGACAATCACCAGGAAGTTGAATAATTCTCATAGGAGTTGGATGAAGAAGTTATCCCACTTTGAATCGGTGATTCGGTTTCCCGGTTGGGAATAGCACAACTTCTTCGTCGTTCCAATCAAACCAGGATGAATCACTTTGTAAGAATCTTGTATTGATGCATAAAGTGGTGGAGAATCACAGGAAGTTGAATAATTCTCATAGGAGTTGGCATGAAGAAGTTATCTCACTTTCAAATCGTGATTCCAGCTTTGGGAATAGAACAGCTTCTTCGCCGCTCCAAACAAACCAGGATGAATCACTTTGTAAAGCTTGTATTGGATGCATAAAGTGGTGGACAGTCACCAGGAAGTTTAATAAATGTCATAGGAGTTGGCATGAAAAGTTATCCCACTTTGAATCGGTGATTCGGTTCCCGGTTGGGAATAGCACAACTTCTTCGTCGTTCCAAACAAACCAGGATGAATCACTTTGTAAGAAGCTTGTATTGGATACATAAAGTGGTGGAGAATCACCAGGAAGTTGAATAAATCTCATAGGAGTTGGGATGAAGATGTTATCCCACTTTCAAATCGGTGATTCGGTTTCCCGGTTTGGGAATAGCACAACTTCTTCGTCGTTCCAAACAAACCAGGATGAATCACTTTGTAAGAAGCTTTATTTGATACATAAAGTGGTGGAGAATCACCAGGAAGTTAAATAAATCTCATAGGAGTTGGCAAGAAGAAGTTATCCCACTTTCAAATCGTGATTCCAGCTTTGGGAATAGAACAGCTTCTTCGCTGCTCCAATCAAACCAGGATGAATCACTTTGTAAGAAGCTTGGATACATAAAGTGGTGGAGAATCACCAGGAAGTTGAATAAATCTCATAGGAGTTGGCATGAAGAAATTATCTCACTTTCAAATCAGGTGATTCGAGTTTCCCAGTTTGGGAATAGCACGCCTTCTTCGCCGCTCCAAACAAACCAGGATGAATCACTTTGTAAGAAGCTTGTATTGATACATAAAGTGGTGGAGAATCACCAGTAAGTTGAATAATTCTCATAGGAGTTGGATGAAGAAGTTATCCCACTTTCAAATCAGGTGATTCCAGTTTCCCAGTTTGGGAATAGCACAGCTTCTTCGTCGTTCCAAACAAACCAGGATGAATCACTTTGTAAGAAGCTTGTATTGGATACATAAAGTGGTGGAGAATCACCAGGAAGTTTAATAAATGTCATAGGAGTTGGGATGAAGAAGTTATCCCACTTTCAAATCGTGATTCCAGCTTTGGGAATAGCACAGCTTCTTCGGCTGCTCCAAACAAACCAGGATGAATCACTTTGTAAGAATCTTGTATTGATGCATAAAGTGGTGGACAATCACCAGGAAGTTGAATAAATCTCATAGGAGTTGGCATGAAGAAGTTATCTCACTTTCAAATCGGTGATTCCAGCTTCCCAGCTTGGGAATAGCACGCCTTCTTCGCTGCTCCAAACAAACCAGGATGAATCACTTTGTAAGAAGCTTGTATTGGATACATAAAGTGGTGGACAATCACCAGTAAGTTGAATAAATCTCATAGGAGTTGGCATGAAGAAGTTATCCCACTTTCAAATCGTGATTCCAGCTTCCCGCTTTGGGAATAGCACAGCTTCTTCATTGCTCCAAACAAACCAGGATGAATCACTTTGTAAGAAGCTTGATTTGGATACATAAAGTGGTGGACAATCACCAGGAAGTTGAATAAATCTCATAGGAGTTGGCATGAAGAAGTTATCCCACTTTCAAATCGTGATTCCAGCTTCCCAGCTTGGGAATAGCACGCCTTCTTCGCCGCTCCAAACAAACCAGGATGAATCACTTTGTAAGAAGCTTATATTGGATACATAAAGTGGTGGAGAATGACCAGTAAGTTGAATAAATCTCATAGGAGTTGGGATGAAGAAGTTATCCCACTTTCAAATCGTGATTCCAGCTTCCCAGCTTGGGAATAGACAGCTTCTTCGGCCGCTCCAAACAAAACAGGATGAATCACTTTGTAAGAAGCTTGATTTGGATACATAAAGTGGTGGACAATCACCAGGAAGTTGAATAAATCTCATAGGAGTTGGCATGAAGAAGTTATCCCACTTTCAAATCGTGATTCCAGCCTCAGCTTTGGGAATAGCACAGCCTTCTTCTGGCTGCTCCAAACAAACCAGGATGAATCACTTTGTAAGAAGCTTGTATTGATACATAAAGTGGTGGAGAATCACCAGTAAGTTGAATAAATCTCATAGGAGTTGGGATGAAGAAGTTATCCCACTTTCAAATCAGTGATTCCAGCTTCCCATTGGGAATAGCACGCCTTCTTCGCTGCTCCAAACAAACCAGGATGATTCACTTTGTAAGAAGCTTGTATTGATACATAAAGTGGTGGACAATCACCAGTAAGTTGAATAAATCTCATAGGAGTTGGCATGAAGAAGTTATCCCACTTTCAAATCGTGATTCCAGCTTCCCGCTTTGGGAATAGCACAGCTTCTTCGCTGCTCCAAACAAACCAGGATGAATCACTTTGTAAGAAGCTTGATTTGGATACATAAAGTGGTGGACAATCACCAGGAAGTTGAATAAATCTCATAGGAGTTGGCATGAAGAAGTTATCCCACTTTCAAATCGTGATTCCAGCTTCCCGCTTGGGAATAGCACAGCCTTCTTCTGGCTGCTCCAAACAAACCAGGATGAATCACTTTGTAAGAAGCTTATATTGGATACATAAAGTGGTGGAGAATGACCAGTAAGTTGAATAAATCTCATAGGAGTTGGGATGAAGAAGTTATCCCACTTTCAAATCGTGATTCCAGCTTCCCAGCTTGGGAATAGCACAGCCTTCTTCACTGCTCCAAACAAAACAGGATGAATCACTTTGTAAGAAGCTTGATTTGGATACATAAAGTGGTGGACAATCACCAGGAAGTTGAATAAATCTCATAGGAGTTGGCATGAAGAAGTTATCCCACTTTCAAATCAGGTGATTCCAGTTTCCCAGTTTGGGAATAGCACAGCTTCTTCGGCTGCTCCAAACAAACCAGGATGAATCACTTTGTAAGAAGCTTGTATTGATACATAAAGTGGTGGAGAATCACCAGTAAGTTGAATAAATCTCATAGGAGTTGGGATGAAGAAGTTATCCCACTTTCAAATCAGTGATTCCAGCTTCCAGCTTTGGGAATAGCACAGCTTCTTCGCTGCTCCAAACAAACCAGGATGATTCACTTTGTAAGAAGCTTGTATTGATACATAAAGTGGTGGAGAATCACCAGGAAGTTTAATAAATGTCATAGGAGTTGGGATGAAGAAGTTATCCCACTTTCAAATCGGTGATTCCGGTTCCCGTTTGGGAATAGCACAGCCTTCTTCGGCTGCTCCAAACAAACCAGGATGAATCACTTTGTAAGAAGCTTGTATTGATGCATAAAGTGGTGGACAATCACCAGGAAGTTGAATAAATCTCATAGGAGTTGGCATGAAGAAGTTATCCCACTTTCAAATCGTGATTCCAGCTTCCCGCTTTGGGAATAGCACGCCTTCTTCGGCTGCTCCAAACAAACCAGGATGAATCACTTTGTAAGAAGCTTGTATTGATACATAAAGTGGTGGAGAATCACCAGTAAGTTGAATAAATCTCATAGGAGTTGGGATGAAGAAGTTATCCCACTTTCAAATCGTGATTCCAGCTTCCCGCTTGGGAATAGCACAGCTTCTTCGCCGCTCCAAACAAACCAGGATGAATCACTTTGTAAGAAGCTTGTATTGATACATAAAGTGGTGGAGAATCACCAGGAAGTTTAATAAATGTCATAGGAGTTGGGATGAAGAAGTTATCCCACTTTCAAATCAGTGATTCCAGCTTCAGCTTGGGAATAGCACAGCTTCTTCGCTGCTCCAAACAAACCAGGATGATTCACTTTGTAAGAAGCTTGTATTGATACATAAAGTGGTGGAGAATCACCAGGAAGTTTAATAAATGTCATAGGAGTTGGGATGAAGAAGTTATCCCACTTTCAAATCGTGATTCCAGCTTCCAGCTTTGGGAATAGCAATGCCTTCTTCGGCTGCTCCAAACAAACCAGGATGAATCACTTTGTAAGAAGCTTGTATTGGATGCATAAAGTGGTGGACAATCACCAGGAAGTTGAATAAATCTCATAGGAGTTGGCATGAAGAAGTTATCCCACTTTCAAATCGTGATTCCAGCTTCCAGCTTTGGGAATAACAGCTTCTTCGGCTGCTCCAAACAAACCAGGATGAATCACTTTGTAAGAAGCTTGTATTGATACATAAAGTGGTGGAGAATCACCAGTAAGTTGAATAAATCTCATAGGAGTTGGGATGAAGAAGTTATCCCACTTTCAAATCGTGATTCCAGCTTCAGCTTGGGAATAGCACAGCTTCTTCGTCGTTCCAAACAAACCAGGATGAATCACTTTGTAAGAAGCTTGTATTGGATACATAAAGTGGTGGAGAATCACCAGGAAGTTTAATAAATGTCATAGGAGTTGGGATGAAGAAGTTATCCCACTTTCAAATCAGTGATTCCAGCTTCAGCTTGGGAATAGCACAGCTTCTTCGTCGTTCCAATCAAACCAGGATGAATCACTTTGTAAGAAGCTTGTATTGGATGCATAAAGTGGTGGACAGTCACCAGGAAGTTGAATAAATCTCATAGGAGTTGGCATGAAGAAGTTATCCCACTTTCAAATCAGGTGATTCAAGTTTCCCAGTTTGGGAATAGCACAGCTTCTTCGTCGCTCCAAACAAACCAGGATGAATCACTTTGTAAGAAGCTTGTATTGGATACATAAAGTGGTGGAGAATCACCAGTAAGTTGAATAAATCTCATAGGAGTTGGGATGAAGAAGTTATCTCACTTTCAAATAACGTGATTCCAGTTTCCCAGTTTGGGAATAGCACAGCTTCTTCGTCGTTCCAATCAAACCAGGATGAATCACTTTGTAAGAAGCTTGATTTGGATACATAAAGTGGTGGAGAATCACCAGGAAGTTGAATAATTCTAATAGGAGTTGGCATGAAGAAATTATCCCACTTTCAAATCAGGTAATTCAAGTTTCCCAGTTTGGGAATAGCACAGCTTCTTCGTCGTTCCAAACAAACCAGGATGAATCACTTTGTAAGAAGCTTGTATTGGATACATAAAGTGGTGGACAATCACCAGTAAGTTGAATAAATCTCATAGGAGTTGGCATGAAGAAGTTATCCCACTTTCAAATCGTGATTCCAGCTTCCCTTTGGGAATAGCACAGCTTCTTCGCTGTTCCAAACAAACCAGGATGAATCACTTTGTAAGAAGCTTGTATTGGATGCATAAAGTGGTGGACAATCACCAGGAAGTTGAATAAATCTCATAGGAGTTGGCATGAAGAAGTTATCCCACTTTCAAATCAGGTAATTCAAGTTTCCCAGTTTGGGAATAGCACAGCCTTCTTCGCCGCTCCAAACAAACCAGGATGAATCACTTTGTAAGAAGCTTGTATTGATACATAAAGTGGTGGACAATCACCAGTAAGTTGAATAAATCTCATAGGAGTTGGCATGAAGAAGTTATCCCACTTTCAAATCGTGATTCCAGCTTTGGGAATAGCACAACTTCTTCGCTGCTCCAAACAAACCAGGATGAATCACTTTGTAAGAAGCTTGATTTGGATACATAAAGTGGTGGACAATCACCAGGAAGTTGAATAAATCTCATAGGAGTTGGCATGAAGAAGTTATCCCACTTTCAAATCGTGATTCCAGCCTCAGCTTTGGGAATAGCACAGCTTCTTCGCTGCTCCAAACAAACCAGGATGAATCACTTTGTAAGAAGCTTGTATTGGATACATAAAGTGGTGGAGAATCACCAGTAAGTTGAATAAATCTCATAGGAGTTGGGATGAAGAAGTTATCCCACTTTCAAATCGTGATTCCAGCCTCAGCTTTGGGAATAGCACAGCTTCTTCGTCGTTCCAAACAAACCAGGATGAATCACTTTGTAAGAAGCTTGATTTGGATACATAAAGTGGTGGAGAATCACCAGGAAGTTGAATAAATCTCATAGGAGTTGGCAAGAAGAAGTTATCCCACTTTCAAATCGTGATT